>PVHY01000819.1:0-133245 GCA_004024945.1 Uropsilus gracilis
GAAGTGGGGCTCTATTCGTTTGGAACATTTGTGAGGGTGTGGACTCTTTCGGTTTGGTTTTTTTTTCCGTATCTGTAAATAAATCTCTTGTCTATCCTGGTTGTTAAGGTTGATATCTGAGCAGCTGCTGCGCGCAGGCGGGAGAACCCATAGGAAGGAGGAATTTAAACGGGGGTGTCCCTATCCCCCGATAACAATTAGATCTCCAGAGAGAGGAACTTTTGGCAACATAGTTGTCTTCAATTGAAGGACACAGTTGAGAAGTATCAGTCACCACCATTTCCAGCAACTCAGGAATGACCACTCTTCAGTGTGGAGAGGGTATGTGATTTGGGCATTGACTGCAATGACAATAATCACTATTCAGCAGTGCTTCATGCCAACGGGAAAACAACCAACCGGGTTCACTACTTATGTTAATTTAAATTTTATATTTGTTCTTTCACTATTATTTTCTCAGCCCTAAGTATAAATCAATCTAGTAGACTGTTACTAAGATGCTACCAATAACCCTGTCTCATTGTATTCTTGCTGCTATGTAAAATCCCCTACTTTTGAGTATGGCTGTGTATAAGGGACTTGCTTCTAACAACTGGTATTTGATCAAATAATGAGATACCATTTTCAATAATAGGTTATGAGAGTTGTAGACTTCTTAATGGCCCTCTCTATCTTTATATTGCTCCTGATGAAGCCAGAAGGCATACTGTGCACTGCCCTGTGGAAAGGGACATTTCCTAATGAAGTAAATGAAGGTGGCCTAGGCTGAAGATCAGGAGTAAGATGAAGGCCTTTACTCCAGTAATCCACAAGGAACTACCTCACAAAGAATCATTAGTAAGTTTGGAAACATACTCTATCTTAATTAAATCTTTTGAAAGCTGCAAACTGGATAACATCTTAACTTGTCTGAAACCTTGAGTGGGAAGATACAACTAAACAATGCTATATCAACAAAACTGTGATTTAAAATATTATTTTATATTTTGGAGTATAAGTTTTATGCAGGAAGTTTTGGAGTAACATTTTGTGCAGCAATAAAAAACTGGTCATAAAATATTCTCCTTTTACATTATTTTTTCAGCACCTGACATGCTACCGTAACAAGTCTTTTTAATAGTTTCACTTTAATCTCAGATTTTACTCATGTTATGTGTGATAATACTGAGAAGATGAATTTCACAGTATAGTTTTCTGGAGATAATCTAGGGAAAACACCAAATTGAGTACTAAGGGTGGAAAGATACTGTCCCAAGAGCTTATTCAAATGTAAAAACTGGTCAAAACCTTTCCCTGAGTGATAAAAGGGGAATCTCAAATCCTGAGAACATCTTTAGGAAAGGCAGTCTGACTTTGTACATTTTGTGAAACAGAAAACCCCCACCATGGCCAAGTAGAAATCTTTTAGTGTAATTTTCTGTCCTGTATGACATTGTCCTTTGAACAACCTTACACATGTTTTTATGAAGACTGCAAAGACCTTGAAGTACTTGCTAAATTAATGTTTTTCAAAAAAATGTCAAAAGGGCATGGCACTGCATCAGAACTACAGAAAATCTAAAGAAGTACTCTTAAACCAATAAGGAGATCACTGACTTGTGTCCCATGTGGATGTATTATTTAGTGCCACCATGATTGCTGGTAATGTAATGCCATTTCAGTATCCACAAAAGATAAGACATTGTCTGAGATGCTATCAGTTTTGTGGGTCAAAGAGCTGGAGATCCACCTAACTATTAAGACAACTAAATTATAATACAATTTTATTATTTAATGCTGTGATGACCCTAGAGGTAAAAGAATGCCAATACCAATAGGCACAAAAATATCAACTATGCCTGAAATTGGGTGAAAAGAAAAAAAAAAGGTTTTTTGATTTGAACTTGAACACATGTATGCCTGCTTCTCCCTAGGAAGCAGGCTACAAGCAGGTCATTAGCATTTATACTGATCACCTACTATTGGTATGCAAACATCAGCTACCAGCTTCTCTCAGCTCTCTTCCCCTCTTTCAGACCTACAAAGAAAAACTTTGAAGCACAGTTTAAACTTTAAACTAGTTTGCCTCAATTTACCCTCTTTTAAACTTCCATGGGTTCTTTCCACCATCCCCAGCCTTCTCAACAAAAACCCCAAGTCAAAGCAAGACTCTCAGAGTGCAGACTAATTTAGTTCTAACAGAGATTTCCTAATTACTACAAAAGAAACATGTAAATAAAACTCAGGTCGATATCGGGTGAGAAAACAGGCAAAACGGGGTGCTTTACCCAGAACCTACAAAGAGTAGCAGCTGGCCCTTTAAAGCCAGCCACACACCAGGTTCTTCCCAGCCCACGCATGCAGTAGCAAGACCACATAAACTTTAAGAGGGAGGCAAAAACAAATTTATTTATTAAAAGACAAATTCGAAAAGAATCATGGAGGGGTACAGGGAACCCCTTTAGTAATCTTACCACACAGTCAGCAGCCTTGTGTGTCCACAAAAGGGCGACTGTCCCCACCTTGAGCCGGATGAAGGAATTAAGGTGGCACCGCCGCTTCTTCTTCAAAGACACAGCTGCACTCACTGCAAGCCAGAAGAAGCCAAGATGGCGTCGTCGATCCTTCTCCAAAGCAGGAGATTCAAATCCAATGAGGAAGACCAGGGTGGCGTCCTCAATTCTTCTCCAAAAAGGCACAGCTCTGGCATTCCGTCAGCTCCAGCTCCACAGTGGCCCCGGCACAGCAAAACTCAGTACAGCAACACAGCAGGTGTTTCAGACATCTCACGTTGAAAACGGCAACACAGGAAACTCTCCTCAGTTCTCCAGAAGACTTCCAAGCTTCGCAGTTTCAAAATTAAACTAAGTTTTCAAGAACCACGTTTCCAAGATAGCTCACACAGGACACAAGTTTCTCCAACATGCTTCCCCGGGCTCCTCACCGGCCCGGGCTGGGCATGGGGATGGAAGCTCACAGCTTGGCTTCCCTCCCTCCCTGCTGCCCCACATGGCAGTGGCAGCTCTGAGGCCTCCAGCCTCCCTGCTGCTCCTCTCTGCTCCTTACTTCTCCATTCTCCTCTCTGTCCTCTTCTGTTCTCTTCTCTACTGTTCCCTACTCTCTTTCCCTGTCTTTTTCTCTATCCCCTCCCTGATCCTTTAATCCTCTTTTCTCCCAAGAAGGCTTAACTACCTTTCTCCAAATCTCCACCCACCAATGCTAACAATAGCTATTTTAATACATCAACACCAGTACTGGGGGCCACAGCCCCCTTACAAGATTACTTTAATATTGTCCAAAACCTTTCTCAAAATTGTCCAAAGTCCTTTCCCCAGATTGTCCAAAAACCCTCAGTCTCTCAGTCCTGATCATCTCACTAATGTCCAGTCAGTCAGAGTTCATCTCCACATGTTCGAAGACATCTTCCTTTGGCATGCTCCTTTGGTGTAATCCAGCTCCTCCATGCTGTCTTCTCCTTGTCACCCTCCTCCAGGCAGTAGAAGAAGCTTCATGGCACTGGATCCAGCAAAGTTCACTTTCTTTTCAGGCATAACTTTTGCACGGCCTCTTCCAGACACAAGTCAAACTCAGCAAAGCAAACTCCAACACGGAGTTCAAATCTGCAAACTCCTTAACTGCCTTTATCACACATGCTGCTAGCCTGGGTCAGCCAAAGGCTGCAGGCCCCAGACGTTAGCCACATGGCCAAGCTCACATGGCTCACATTTTTATTCTACAAAATGGCAGAAACCAAACCTGAATCTCCATTGCACCGAATCTTCCTTTCTTTGTTTCATATCTTTTTATATGTCCATTCTGTTTTCCTGCCTTCCAGAAACAGCTCCTGAATTATCATATTACAAAGAAAAACCTGTTTTACTTCTTCCTTTCCCTTGTGTCTTTCTGAAAGGAAATTCTAATTAAGGCCATTCTCACATTTTAGTATATCTTCCTTGAAATCTGCAATCTTAAACAGAAGACAATGACACAGGGGGTAGGGGAGTGGGGGATGAAGGGGTGGCACCCCCTATCATGCCCAGATAGTTGCCATAAATTTTGAGTATCAGAAGCTGAAGAGTCCTCCAGGATGGAATTCACAGCATAAAAATATGGAAGAACTTTAATTCAGTGAATTCAGTAGGGTAAATACATTCAGTCAAAAACAGGTATTTTCTGAAAATTGCATATCTAAATTCTACTTTACATGAAACTTATGTATAATATTTAGTTCAACTGAGTAACCTAAAAAATATTACAAACTTAAGATTTGAAAAGTAGAAACTGGAAATTTATCCATGTTTTGTTCCCAAGAGGTTTTCATAAAATTTTATTTTTAGAATACCCCACAATTTTAGTCTTTTCTACCTTTTCAATTGCATTGATTAAGACTACATCAAAATTTTCTAATGAGCACCAAAAGAATCCTGACACAGAAAAGCTAAACAGAAATTATTAGTGCAATATCCCAGACTGCAAACAATGAACTAATATCTGATGTGGGAGACAATCTAAATGGAATATAAAATAAGACTCCATTTTTCAGGAATGAACACATTTGATCTTTAAAATTCTGACTACAAACACTGAATTTTTTGCTAAAACTACAGCCAGAGCAGACAGGATTTTGATTCCATTCAATAAACGTCTCATTAAATACCTTGTTATACACTTGCTACAGCAAGGAACAAAGATCAGAACAAGACTTAGCTCCTGCTTCCTAGTAACCCACAACTCTGTACTGCATGAGAATTTCTGAATGTCAAGAGCTGAAAGATTTTCCAAATTAGACTTACTCTCAAAGCACAAAAGCAAATTGTTTGACTAGCAATTATTTGTTGTAATGAGAATCATTTACCCAAATCATAAAGCTTGACTAAAGGGCCAGCAGGGTTTATTAAAATGAAACAATGCAAACAATTGGTAGGTATAACAAGAAAAATAATGTTTAACTAGGAGCTCTTATTATTATAGTCTCTTTTGATGGATATGAAGGTAATGATCATTTCAAAATGATTTTAAGATAGAAGAAATAAGGCATGATAGGAACAACAGCATGAAATTGAATAAAAGGAAATTTGGATTGAGTCAGAACATCTCTGAACACTAATGGGTCAGGACTCTCTTGTTCAGGGGAAATCCTCAAAGCTCCATGGTCAGGTAATTTAAACATGAAGTGGGCAAAAATTGAAATGTATGCTCTGGAAACCAACATTTCCTCTGCAAGGGAATATATTAGATGGCTTAATATCCAGCACTGATATCACTGATTTGATTTGATTTGATTTCAGTATGGCACCACAATGAAACACAAAACATGGATATTTGAGAGTGGATATTACTGAGTGTATAGCACATAAGAGTGTACACATATACATACTTTATAATTTTCTCTTGCTTAATGCATTTTGTAATTTAAAATGAATAAGCCTTGAAAGAAATAAATTTCAGATTAGTGTTTCTGATAGGGTATGCTTTCCCTCCCCCCCATTGTCTCCTGTTTAAGATTGCAGATTTCAAGGACAGATGCTAAAATGTGAGAATGACCTTAGTTGGAATTTCCCTTCAGGGAGATGCAGGGGGAGAAAGAAGTAAAATGGTCAAGGTGATACAGGTTTCCTGAAAGGTGGGAAATCAGGGTATATAAAGGGTGTGCAAACAAAGAGAGGGATTGGAATTTGGTTCTGGAGAGGTAATATGGAGATCAGATAGAGAGAGAGAGATGGGAATTGGCCATCTTGTAAAGATGTGAGCCATGTGAGGGCCTGCAACCCTTGACTGGCCCAGACTAGCAGCATGTGTGCTAAATGCAGTTAAGGAGTTTGCAGATTTGAACTCTGGGTTGGAGTTTGTTTTGCTGAATTTAACTTGTGCCTGAAAGAGGCCGTGCAAAAGTTAGGCCTGAGAAGAAAGTGAACTTGGCTGGAACCGGTACCATGAAGTTCCTGCTACCTGAAGACGACAAGGAGAAGGCAGCATAAAAGACAAGGAGGAGCACACCAAAGGAGCACCCCAAAGAAAGAAGTCTTCAAACACGTGGAGAGGAACTCTGACTGGTTGATTTTGGTGAGATGATCAGGACTGAGAGACTGAGGATTTCTGGGCAATCTGGGGAAAGGTCTTTGGACAATGCTGAGAAAGGTTTTGGACAATGTTAAAGTAATCTGAGTCTTACATGTTTCTTGTGTAGTTATTAGGATAATTAGAAATCAATTTGTTAGAAATAAATTAGCCTGCACTGATAGTCTTGCATTGGTTTGGTATTTTGGTTGTGAAGGCTGGGGATGGTGGAAAGAACCCACAAGTGTAGAGTTTAAACTGTCTTAAAAGTTTTTTTTCTTCTGCAGTTTTTGGAGCTGAAGGCAAAGAGCTACTGGCTGGTTTTTGCATATCAATGTTAAGGGTGATCAGTGTAAATGCTAATGAACAGTGTGTAGCCTGCTTCCTAGGGAGAGAAGCAGGCCTAGGTGCGTGGCCTCAAGGTAAAGGTAAATGGCCTGTTTGTAGCAGAGAAGCAGGCAGAGGTGTTCAAGGTAAGGTAAAGGTTAAAGGTAAATGGCCAGCTTGTAGCCTGCTTCCTAGAGATAGAAGCAGGCATAGGTGTATCTACTTAAAGTTAAAGGCAATTGTTAACATAAACTGGAGCCTGCTTAGGAGAGAGAGAAGCAGGCCTGTATGTGTTTCAAGTTAAGTTAAAAAGTCTTCTTGGGGTCAACCACTTTCATTTCTAAGAAATATTTCATCAATACATTTTTTCCTGTTGAATTTAAAGAGAAATTAATTTATTTTTCTTACCCAATTTCTTGAACATTACTAAGGTCTGTCCAGTATAACCAAAGTAAGTTACCACCTTAAAGAGTTGTGTTGCCTGGGCTGGGCACGGTGGCTTGTACCTGTAAGTCTCAGCCTATGAAACGGCTGGAGCTAGGGATGGTGGTTTAAGTCCATCCAGGGGTCCATAGCGAGACCTAATCCCCAAAAAATAGCTGGGTGTGGTGGCGCGTGCCTGTAATCCCAGCTGCCTGGGAAGCTGAGGCTGGGAATTACTTGAGTCTGTGGTACCCCGGGCAACGAGATCCTGTGGTTCCATGGGCAAAAATAGCAAGGCCTAGTCTCAAAAAAAAAGTTGTGTTGCCTTCTATTTATTTCTACTTAAACAATTATAAAACAAAGCAAATGGTAATTTTGTCATTCCTCTTTAAATAACTTGAAAGCATCAATAACAGTTCTTTCTGAGGTAAAGAGAAAGTTGTTTACAACAATGAGTCAGATAAAACCCAGGTCTGGTTTAGAGAGCAGCCCATATAGATGCTAGTGGGGCATTTCCATGGAGATGCTAAGCATAATTTTTGCTTTTCTTCAGGGCTTAATCTGAATTTTCCCTTTCTTCCAGTATTCCCAGATGTCAAGCTGACTCTGTTTCCTTTAGTAGAAGATAGTCCAATAGGTGAAATTAGAAACAGATTCATAATGTACTGACTTCCCATGCCCCCAAATGTCAGTGATGAATGTCAGTGGTTGTACCCTTTCATCTTTGACCCAACAATGATTTCTAAATTTATATATTAAAATGGGCAAAACAAAAAGTTGTTTCGATTTAACCATCGAAACCTTAACATATGTAAACAATTGGTATCACCTTAACATATGTAAACAATTGGTAGGTATAACTAGTATACTTTTTCACAGGTTAAGAACAATTCTAATATATAAGATGTCTACAGCTACTAAAATGAAAATTATGTGGAACAGACTATATCATTCATGGTGCTGTATCAGATGACTTAATTTGCAGAATATATAAATACATAATAATATTATCCTTGATATAAAAACTCACATATATGCACTTGCATGTGAGGTTGGAAAAATATATGATATTTCCATATAAGAAATTAGTATATAATATCACTACTGTTTAAATTTCTTAAAAACATTACCTTAATTTTCCAAGTGTAAAATTCACCTAAATCAAAGTCAGTCAATGTCAGAACTTTGCTCTTGCCAATTTCTCCATTGTGTATTTTAGAAAAATATTAACTGTCAAAACGGATGTGGCAAGTTTAGCTATTAGTTAGATAACTCATCAACTTTCATAGTTTGGAAATTGTGTGGACAAATGCTGTCAAATTGTAAAGAAAAGCTTTAAAGCATTTAGAACTGTATCTTCCCATTTGTGGCAAATTATTTTATAACTAACTCTACAGCATCTCTTTTGCATGTGATTTCACTGATACTTTTAAAATTCAAGACTAGATTCATTTTAAGAGCATTTCTGTCCTAATTTGTTGATTCCCTAAACAACTCTTATTACTTAGAGATTAGTAGTCGCATTTAATTAAGTACAATGAGCCACCTAAGATTACCTAATAGTCAAGGACATCTGTTTTTATTTTTCTTCATGCTTAGAGAAAGTTTATAAAAAGGTTACTGTCACTAACATGGTCACAGGTGATAATCCTGGACATGAAATTTTTGAGAGTGTCAGAAGTTCCCTGTCATCTCACTTTGTGGTATAACATTACTGCATAATTTCCAGAGGAACTAGGTATTTGCTTCATAAATTTCTTGGCTCCACTGTTTATACCAAAATACCTGAAGTCTAACTGAATGGAGACAGACTGATTTTGCTCTTTTTGCCCCAGCTCCCAGTTAGTAGAGCAGTGATAATAGGGAGGAAAGAACAGAGCACAACTGCATACAGTGTAGCAGAGGAATCAGTAGACTAATCAGCGCAGCTCCCATCATTCTATCACACTATTTCTTTTGTGCTAAAGTTACATGTATTCTAAACCCCTTTATATATTGGGGAATTATTGTTAATTTCTTCATTAGCCACTATTTTCCTTCAACATTCAAAATTTCTCATCTGAAATTAGACAAACACCAATAGTTACTTAATGTAATCTTGAATGATCTCAAATATGAAACATGTTCCACTTTATGTAATTGCTTTAGCTGCATAGACTGCTAGAGTATATGCTGCCTAAGAATATAGCTGGTTTCTGTTTTTGCTCAAAGACTGACATCTAATATAATATCCTGACAACTTGTGTTGAAATAAAAGGAATGATCTATGGAAGAATTAATACTCACAAATTCAAAGAATATTGACAAAAGACAGAATTTCTTTTTCTGTATATTAAAATGTGTACAATTTCAATTTAGAGTAATATCAAAGTAAATATGCTATATAAAATGATATGTGATACATACATACCTTCAAGTCTGTATATAGGTTTCATTTTTACTTTGGTAGTATGCTAAGTTTGGTAGAGTTTCATTTGTTTATTTTTGTTTTTCTTTCCCTTGATGTAGTGATTGTATCACCAAAAAATCTGTGTGGTAGATATTCAGAAGTGTATCAACTATGTTTTATTTTAAGTATTTTATTGTTTCAGATCTTATATCTAATTCCTTAAACCATTTTGAATTATATATATTGAGTTAATTTTTGTATATGAAGTAAGATTGTGTAAAGATCTAGTTTCAGTTTTTTTGCATGTGACTATCCACATTTCCCACAAACAATTAAATTGCTTAACAATTAATATTGTCTACATTGTATGTAATTGTCTATATTATATGTACATTGTATATAATAGCCCATATTGTGTGGTTTTTAGAAAAGATTATTCATGTTTGTGGAGGTTTATTTCTGGGCTTTGTATTCTTTTCCATTGGACTATGTTTCTCCTTTTGTTACAATACGTTGTAGTCTTGAATACTATAATACTATAGCTTTGTAACAGAGTTTGAAGTCAAGTAGTGTGATACCTTCATTTTCCTTTTTATCTCAAGGTTGCTTTAGTTTTTTAGCATGTTTGTGTTTGTATGTTAATTTTTAAATTGTTCTATTTGAAAAGTATTATTAGTATTTTGATAGGTATTTCATTGAACCTATGCTATAGGTACTAAAACCATTTTAACATATTCTTCTAATTCATAAATATGGTATATACTTATATTTCTTTGTTATCTTTTTTTAATTCTTTTTATAGATTCTTATAGTTTTCAGTATACAGATCCTTTATTACATTTTCCAAGTTTATTCCCAGGTATTTCATTCATTTTGGTATGATTATAAATAGAATTGTTTTCTTAATTTTTCTCATAATTCATTGTTTGCATATAGAAATGCACTGACTTTTGTATATTGGTGTTTATCCTGCCACTTAACTGTATTCATCTTTTATTATTAGTGGTTTATAGCCACACAAATAAAGCATTTGACAAGAATCAACACTCATTTATGATTTTAAAAAATCTATTCATAAAATGAGAATGAGAGTGATTATCTCAACATACTAAGAACCACATTAAACATACCCACATATAAATCTTAATCATGAAAATGTGAAAGCTTTCCCCCTAACATGAGGAATAAGACAAGAATGTAAGAATGTCCATATTACTTTTCAACTTATTTTTGGAATGTTAACAAGAACAATTAAAAAAATAATAATAAAAGGAATTCCAGTAGAAAAAACGAGTGAAGTTATCACTGTGTATAGATGACATGAAAATATACTGATAAAATCCAAAGACTTTCCGAAAAGCTAACAAAAATGTTCTTCAATCAAAAAGCTATTTTAATTTTAAAACATGATCTTTGTTAACTACATTCCATTTGTAGCCCTTGCTCAGATGCAAATGAATGTGATATAAAGAGTGGGGTTGACCATTGAGACCAATAGTAAAATAAGGAGAGCTGCACTCCAGAGACAATATCACAAAAACAAAGCAAGGCCCAGGAACCAACTCACTTTCAGGGGGCAGAAGACTAAATCGAAGAGACTCTTGTGAAATCAAAATACTCCAGAAAAGTAAAAAGAGATTTCTTTCAAAAATCTCAATCTACACTGAGAATTGTTTCTGTATACAACAAACTAGTAAAATAAAAAGGTTTAAAAAATATATATGTACAAATATGTAAATATATTTTGTATATATTTAATATTAGCATTGATAATAGTAATTTATAATATGATTAAACAGTAGCCATATGTAAGACTTCTTATATCCATTATACATTATCACATTTTCTACTTATAGCAACTTATGTAGAGGTATTGTAATTTGCATTTTCTACATAAAGAAATCAAGATTTAGAAAGTTGGAGGAACTTTCTAATTTTCCAAAGTCATACAGCTAGTAAGTAATGTCATTAATTGACATTAAATCTAGGTCCACTAGATAATAAGCATCACCTTAAATCATTGTAAGGCTTTATGTGGACTGGGTTTCAGAGTTCTCTAGAGAAATGAGAGTCTTTACGAGGGAAAAGTACTCATTTATATAGGCAAGGATGGGGTGGAATTAGGGAGAAAGTATAGAACATAACATATTTTGAACTTTTAAGTTCGTAAAGTTTGATTAATATAGTCCTACAAAATAGTATTAGTGATAACTAGTCCATTTGCTTCTAAATATTTTTGTTGTTTTACTAATATAATTTGTACTCCTTTAGTTCCCTATTATGTTTTTATTACAAACCTATGAATGTATACACAAGGAGAATATGAATGATCTAAGAGAAACTGAGTCTGAAAGTATGCTTTAAGAAAACTTTAAAGCAAAACCAAAGAGAAATTCACTTATAGAACTGATTCAACATGGCAAATTTAGTCACTTCTATACATTTTCATTTGGACCATCTGTAATTCTATTTCTAGTATATTTAATTGCATTTTTCAATTGTAAAAATCTTGGGGGAGGTTGTTCATTTATGAAACATGGGATTGTAATAATTCCCTTAATGTGTGCTAATTTATTTAATTTTATATAAAACTATAACCAAAAAATGATAAGTACCTTTACTAAATTCAGCAGTTAACTACTTTCTACTTCCTGTACTTGCATAAACCTAAAGAGTTGTTTAAAAAATGATGATTTCAAACAATTGAAAAATTTTTCCTGCTCCCCAAAATACTAAAATTTGGTTATTCTCAAGTGTGGAAAAGATGGCCAGATGTTTAACAGGCCTTGTGTATAGGTTGAGTATATATGCTACTCTGTCTTGCAATTAGATCAGATCAAGTGATTGAGTTTTATGGAAATGGGTGAAAAAAGCTTGCACCTTTTATTATTGACAATAAAAATTGTACAACATATATTGAAAATAGGATTCCTCAAAATATCTTGAACAGGTCCTCCAAGATACATTGTTTTGGCATTTAGGTTATTTAGAGCTAAAGTTAATCAAGTTTTTATAGGCTCAAGAAAAATTTTAACCACTCCCTTAACAACACAGAAGAATTAAAACTGTATGTATTGTCCATATTTAGGATAAATTCTATAAATAAATTCTCTATTAAAAAAACTATATGGCAGGACAAACATCTAATTACAGAGCTTAATTAGAGCATATGGTCCTTTCTTCATGAATCTTTCTCTTCTCTCTTTGAAGTCTTAGTTACCTATTCCATTTTTTTTGTTCAAGTTACAGACACTGATTTTGCCCCATTTACTTTAGAATTTATATCCACGCAGTTTCCCCATACATATGTAATGATTTTCTTATTTTCAGCTATGAATCTGTCTAATGCTAATTTGATTGTTCTATCAGTCTGAGAAGAACCAAAAGGAACAGGAGAAATTTCTACTCTATCTCACCAATATCTCTCTATATATTTTTGTCTTCTAGGTGATTGGTATAATTTATCATAAACCCTATCACAAGGCAAAATTGGAAGCCATATATAAAATAGTAGAGTTACTATTACTTGTGTTTCATCTTATCTGTGTGGAGTACAATAGAAAGCATTCCTCATCTCACTCTCTACTTTCCTCTCAGTAAACAGCCTGTGAATAATAAAAGCACTATTCTGTTGAGTTAATTAACCAGAGTTAATTTATTTTCATCTTTTCTACTTTAACCTATATTCTAAATAATAATAGAATATTCAAATTACTACAATACATAGAATATAGAATTTAACTATATTCTATGTACTACAGCTATATTCTATATTCTATGTATTCTAGAATGCATTCTAGAAAATATAATATTCTATATTATATATTTTTTCTTGTACAGACATTTGGTTCATATCCTTTCAAGGATGGAATACTATATCTGTTCTTTAGTTATAGAGCAACTTCTCTAGGAACCACACTGTGTCTTACAAAACTCTTGTTCAGAGCACAGAACCACCCAGGCCCTTGAATACATTTGGAAATTCATCATGTCATTTGAGTCAAAGATATGCCTATCACAGTTGCTTACAGTAGATGAAAAAGTATGACAGGAAAACTTTAGCCAAACTGTTTCTGAGAACCAGTGAAGTCCCTGAAAAGGGACTGACTTGAAGATACTATAGCAGCTTTGCAAAACTTGACCCTTGTTAGACTGGCAGGGCAATTGAGGATAAGGATATATTTGCCCATCACCATCATTGTATTCATCTTCTTTTCATCCACTACTGGATAAGCACAGTGACTTGATGGTTTTCTAAACTTAGTCCAGCAACCCAACTTTAACAGTCTCTTCACTCTTTTCTTCCTTACATGCATTTCTCTGTCTAAAAAGCTACATGCATTAAATTCCTTCTTGGTATAAACTTCTACCAAGATCTAAGTTAATGAACCCCCCCCTATGAAAAAATGATATATATTATTCATTACTTGGGATACATTCTTATTCAGTTCCAAGTGTTTCTGTTACAAAGATTAACAAACTATGTGGCTCAAGAAGAAAAATTTAGTGGTTCACCTTCATAGAGGCTTGAAGTTCAAGATTAAAGTTTTGAAGGGCTATTTCCATGTGAGAACTGTGAGAAAAAATCTGTTTTTTGCCTCTCCCTTAACTTGTGATGTGCTGGTTACCACCAGTCTTTTCTGATTTGTGGATTCAATACCCAATCTCTATCCTCATCTGCACATAACATTCTCCTTGTGCTTATCTGTATCTATATTTCCATTTTTATAAAGTTATCAATCATACTGGACTAGGGCCCACACTAATAATATCACATTGACTTGATGACCTCTAGAAAGATCTTATTCCAAATAAAGTCAGATTCTGATGAAATGGGGGTAAAAGATAAAAAAAATACCTTTTTTATTAAGGGGATACAGGGAAAGGACACTACTCAATATATAACAGAGCTATTAATCACAAGAATATGTTTCACATGTGTTAATTATCAACACATTAAAATTTAACTTTAAAAACTGAAAACTAAAATATCATACAATCCAGCAATCTCATTCTTCAGGCATACACCCAAAGAATATGAAGCAACTAATTTTAAAAACTATATACTACAATGTTCACAGTAGCATTTCACAATAGCTAGTATCTGAAAACAGTCTATAGTATCAAGAAAATGTGATGTTTCCATAAATGGAATATTATGCAGTTATAGGGAAAGATGAAAAGCACCAATTCTCAACAAAATAGAGGAAGTTTGAATTACTTGTAGTAAAACAAGTTCAAATATTGGTCATTTACATAACAGACAATAAATGCCATTAGAACTCTAAGATTACTTAGGAGAGAAGAGGGAAAGGTACAGAGAGGAAAAGTAATGGTAGTAGGAAAAGTATAAAACTAAATCACATATCAATTAGTATCTAAAAATACTTAAAGGCCTTGAAAAGTAAACATTTGCTTTTTGACTCATACAGACTCTGAAGATTGAAACAGAATGGAAAAGTCAGTTTAAACATTCCAGTAACAAAAGCTGAAGTTGAGAGAGATTTTAAAAAAAAATCTTCCTAATAGTTAAAGCACTGGACCAGATGTCTTTTCTACCAAATCGTCAACAAAGTCCTAAACCTATCCTATTCAGATTCTTTAAAAAACAATAAAAGAGAAAGGAAAACTTTCCAACACACTACCTTCATCCCAAACCAAACAGAGACAGCATAAAAAAAAAATTATTATCTCTGGTGAACATAGATACAAAAATTCTCAACAAAGTTTGAGCAAATTGAACACAACATGTCAAGAAATTAGTTCACAATGACCAAGAAGGCTTCACTCCAGGAATACAGGCTATTTATAATATACAAATCAATAAATGTTATTCATCAGATCAAGAAAAAGGAAGACAAAAACCCCATGATCATTTCTTTTTTTAAGCAATTAAATATATTTTAAACTTTAAAAAAATACATATATTAATATATGAACATAGAAAAAGAGACAGACTTGCAAATGAAAAAATTAACATTAAAATATTAATGGAAATTTTCTTTGAATAGTGACAGTTTACAAAATTTCTATTCTATAATAAATGTTACTTTATTTTTTTCCTATTTATTTATTTTTAATTCATTTTATTGATTTGTCACAATTGTGCATTAATTGACCCTCCTCCTCCATCCATATCTCCCCTCTGTATCCCCCCTTCATTCACTCCTTCTCCCATTTTTCTGCAAATTGTTGGTTGGTTAAGTTGATGTTCAGTTGTTGGTTGTTTGGCCTGTTGTTCTCTTCCGTTATCTGGTAAATGTGTGTGTGGTTTTCCATGATCATTTCAATAGATGTTGAAAACATGATTGACAGAATTCAACAGTCATTATTGATAAAAAATAAAACTTTAATACGTAAAATTTATCTAAATATAACAAAAATCCATAATTACAAGTCAGCAGTCAATATTATACTCAATTAAGCAACAGTGAAAGCATTCCCACTGAGATCAGGAAAAAAGAAGACAAGGATGTCCACTATCAACCACTACTGTTCAACATAGTAGTCCTCATCAAAGCAATCAGACAAGAAAAAGACAAACAAGAAGTCAGTATTGGAAAAAAATAAATGATTTCCACTATTTACAAATGACATAAATACACTTAGATAATCTAAGACTTTACCAAAAGCATTAAAAATAGATAAATTCAATAAATTGAGAGGATACAAAATCAATATACAAAAGTGAGTAGAAGCTCTATATTCAAACAATGTATCAAATAGAGGGAAATAACAAATATAGTCCTATTACAATCATGCCAAATCTAATGCAGGCTAGTAAACAATGAAGGAGGTATAAAATTCTGTTAAATGAAATGAGCAAAACACAAAGAAGTGGAAAGATATCCCATGTTCAGGGATTGGAATAGTTAACATCACTAAAATAGCAAGATTACATGAAGCAGTTTATATATTCATTACTGCGAAACATTAATGTCTTTCTTCAGGAAAATAGGTCAAAGAGATATAAAATTCATATGGAACAGTAAAGGATCCTAAGAAGCTAAAACAATCCTGAGAGAATAGAAAAATAAACAGAGGCATCACACTTCCTGACATCAAACTATATTACACAACAACCGTAATCAAAGCAGTATGTTGCCAGAACAGATGAATGCATCAAGATGAGGTGATATAAATAAACAATGAAATATCACACAACAATCAAAAAAGTTACACTTATACCATTTGTGGCATAAGTGGAGATTGAAAAGATACTTCTAAGTGAAGTAAATCACAAGAAGAAAGATAAATATTGGGTGATATGTAGGATATAAGCTAACTAAATTAATAATTAGATAGACAAACTTAAAAATTAACCCTTGATAGCTGACTAAAGTTCTGAAGCACCAAAGTGGAAAGGAGCTAAGAGAGGGAAGGAACAATAAAAAAGGAAACACAATGGTTTATGGTGAATTGGTGGTGGGTTCACTACAGTGATAAAACTTGATGGTGGTATTCCAATATTACTTCAGTTAAAACTGAATAAAACAAATTAAAAAATATATAATTTCTTTTAAAGTATGGTACTTGAACAAACCAGAAACTTAGAATAATAGGACTTAATAGAAAACCAGAGATAAAAGCACACAAATATGAACAAGTAATTTCTGAAAAAACATTTTATGGTTTTACAATGGAAATAAAGAGAGCCTCTTGAATAAATGGTGGTGGGGAAAATGGATAGTCACTTGCAAAGGAAAGAGGGAAGGATTAAAGGAAGGAAAGAAGGAAGGAAGAGAAGGAAGGAAGGAAGGAAGGAAGGAAGGAAGGAAGGAAGGAAGGAAGGAAGGAAGGAAGGAAGGAAGGAAGGAAAGGAGATTCCTACTTAAACTTATTCCATACCACAAAAATGAAAGATCAATTAAAATTAATTAATTAATTAAAATATATTAAAAATCTGAACATAAGCACCGAAATTATTGAGTACTTGAAAGAAAGCATGGGATACACTATAGGATGTTTACCACAAAGTTATATTAAGGGGCTCCACCCCAACAGCAAGGGGAAAATAAGTGGAAAAAAAAAGGGAGGGGGAGGCAGGACTTTTGCATCTCAAAACTAAAAAGGTAATCAATTGACTGGGAAAATATATTTGTAGACTATACATTTTAAAAGAAGATTAATTTCCAAAGTTCACAAAGTTCTTATATGCTCTTATAAAAAAAAAAAACCCAATCAATAAATGGACAAAAGATTTAAATAGGCATTTTTTTCTAAAGAAGATATTCAGATGGCCTACATCTAGATACATGAAAAACTCTTCAATCACTTCTAATGAAAATGCAAATCAAAACCACAGTGAGATACCACCTAACTCTTGTGGGGATGGCCCATCTTAAAAAAATTGAATCAAAATGTTGGTGAGTTTGTACTGAAAAAGGAATTCTTATTCACTGTTGGTGTGATCATGAATTGGCCCAGTCCCTTTGGAAAATGATATGAATCTTTCTTAAGAAAACAAAAATGGAAGTTACTGTAGTAGTTCTTTATCAAAACAATACAGAAATTCTAATTATGAGAAGTTCTGTATCAACTTATATGCATTGCATTGTGCTAAGTCATAGAACCAATTTAAGTGCCCATTACAAACATTGTAGAATAATGTAGAAAATTGTAGAATTTGCTGTGAATCAAGATTATAGTGGCATTTGGGATGAAATGAATGAACTTGAGGTGATAAGCCAAGTGAAATAAGTCAAAAAGTGAAAGACAGGTATCAATGGTTTCACTCATCTGTTAATATAAATAACCAAAAAACAAACACGGTCAAAATATAGTATGAATGAATCATGAATTCTGTAAAAGAATGTAATAATTACCAGAGGGAACAGGGGGTTGAGGGGAAGGAGTAGGGAGATAGAAGGGGTAAGGGCATGGGTGTTTTGTTGGAAGATGAGTGGAACATGCATACATAAGGAAAAGCAGAAATGTAACCAGAAAAATATTAAAGTAAAATGATAAAATAAATAAATAAAACTACATATAATATACTTAATAGAACTTTTAGTGACCTGAAATATCTATATGGTGATATAACTCCACACACTTAAAAATAATATCTCTCTCAGCATGTCTATGTGTATATGTGTGTATGTGCACATGCATGTCCATTTTCTTTAGAAGGACTTCATATCAAGGATTCCTAATTTTTTGTGTCATATTCTTTGATATTTTATTTGTGATTTCTTCAGCTCTTCATAAATTTGAAGCGAAGAACACCAAAACAACATAGAGTAAGCAAAAAGTAGTTTCAAAAGCAGTACTCACAAATGGATGTTGTAATTTACAAGAGTGTCCCATAACTTTGAAGATTGATTTTAGTGTTTTGAAAATATTGCTCTAGATGTAGCAAGAATGACACTTTGGTAGACTGCTGCATGAATGACAACTAAGAAATAAATAGGCAGGAGTGGATAACAGAGCCATTACTGACAGGAAAGATAAAATGTTTATAGGAAGGGAGACAGAGACGATGAGAAACGGAGTAGGAATGGATCAAAAAGTTGTATATCTGCCTCAATTTAAAAAACTAAATGTGGTATCTAGAGAGAAGAAAAAAGAACCTCCATCAAACCTCACATGTATACAGAAAAATGGACTCAAACTGGATTATGGTATAATATGTAAAATATAGAACTAAACAATTTTTAAAAGAAAAAACACAAGACTATATGTGATGTGCAGGATTGGGTAAAATTCAGACACCACATCAAAAGTACATTTCATAAAAGGGAAAAGTGAACTTTATCACAAATTATTTTTATTCTGCCAAACACCCTGTAAGAATATGGAAAGAGACTATAGACAGAAAGAAAATATTTGCAAGCCACCTATCTGATAAAGGACAAGTATCAAGAATATATAAAAGACTCACTTGAAACAACAGCAGCAACCACTTCTGATGTCTCATGATGAAAACAGCAACACTGCAAGTTCTCTTCATATCTCCAGAATCTCAAACTTTCCAGTTTCAAAGTTAAAGCAAGTTTTCAAGTACCACGTTTCCAAGTCAGCTTATGCAGGTCACAAGTTTCTCCAATATGCTTCCCCGGGCTCTTCAACCACCCAGACTGGGAATGGAAACCCACAATATGGCTACCTTCACTGCCTTGCTGCTACACATGACAGCAGCAGTTCCAAGGCCTCCAGCTTCCTTACTGTTCCTCTGCTCTCTCCCTTCTCCAGCTTTCTCTCTATCACTTTCTACCCATGTTCCTTCTTAAATACCCTCTCTCTGTTCCTCTCTCCAGAAACCTCAGCTTTCCTTCTCCAAGTTTCCATCTACCAGGGCAAAATGACTTCCAACCTAAGGCAGCATTATCATGCTGGGGCCACGGTCCCCCAATTTCACCACATCACCCTTATAGAGTTCACTATAGAGTTCACTATATTTCACATCATTGTAATCCCTGGGGGTCACCCACTGCTTCCCCTCACTTCTCCAAACCAACAGGTACACCCTCCACCTCCCACTGTGTACTTTCATTTGGTTGTCCATATATTAGTGTCAATATATTGGTTTCTGTCTTTTTCTCTCTGACTTGTTTCTGCTAATATGATTTCTTCTAGGTACATCCATGTTACCAAAATATCATCAAATTTGTCATTTTTAATTGATGTGTAATATTCCATTGTGTATATATACCACATCTTTTTCATCCATTCATCTGTTTGGGACATTTGGGTTGTTTCCATGTCCTTGCAATTATAAATAGTGCTGCAATAAACATCTGAGCACAGGTGTCCCTTTGTACCCACATTGAGGTCTCCTTTGGGTACAAAATGGATAAAAGACTTAGATGTCAGACCTGAAGCCATAACATAAATAGAGGAAAACTTGGGCAAAACCCTCCATGAATTACAAAAATGTATTCTTTAAAATGCTGAAGTTGGGGGACAAAGAAGGTGTTGGCAAGGTTGGTATCACTCACTTGAAGTATGGGTGAAACAGTTATGTCTTTGTGTATTCTCACAACCTCTTTGTGTGTGAGAGCAGGGCAGATAGGAAGATGCCATGAATCTCTGAGATCTGAAATCTTCTGATAAGGATTCACTTAATCTCCTAATCAAGGCCTTACTCATAAAATTTTACTTAACTTTAATTACTTTCTTAAAGAACCTATGTCTAAATACAACCACACTGGGTCTCAACATAGGAATTTAGCAACAATGCAAACATTTAGTCCATAACATCTCCTGAACCAGATTGCTGTTGAGAAATAATGATGCCAACTTATAGCTTTGTCCTGCACAAAAGTCTTTCCACGGGGAAGTGGAAATGTTAAGTCTAATAATTTTGACTGTCTCATAAGATCAGCTAGGCTGTATCAGTTATAAAAGTGTTTTGTTTATATTTATCTATACATTTTACCTTATTACTCAATGAGTTCAGGGTTCAGAAATGGAAGAGGTTGTATTTAAACCCTTCCAAAGTTCTAATATATCCCACTTACTGTACATATCAAGTTAACTCCCTCTTATTAGAAATTATGTCATTTCAAATAGTTCACTTATCAAAAAAAATTATCAGTTTTCTCACATTCTACAATAGCCTATTAAATTTAGTTCCCAATGTTTTTTTATATTATGTTACAATTATAGATGAATGCTTTTGATTCATTTCCTAACTTGTTGATACTTTTAAATAATAAATGTATTATCTATTATATTTAATTGAAGATTTACTGAATTCCCCTTTTATGTCTACTTTCTTCAATTAAATTACTTTATATAAGCCAATATTACACAGTTTGTAAGTAATGCTGGTCCTCTCCTTATGTGTAAATTTGTAACTCATATCTATTTAAGTCTAATTGTATTCTATAAAACTCATCCCCCAAAAGAGTATAAAAAATAATTGAGTTATTGTCAATCATATGTAATTTTTTTAGTTCTATAATACCTGTAGTCTAATATCTAAACAACTCACATAGCTATGTCTAGTTTATGTGGGAAGTTAAGTCCTTACCTTAATTATTTTACGATAACCACAATATTAATTTTTACTATAGTCACAAACATTTATTGAGTGTTTACATGTGCAAAAATTATTCTAAGTAACTTACTTATAGACATTAATTTGATTAATTTATTTATTTTTGTGGTAGCTTTTCCTTAAAACATGATAAATCATTTAGAGGTTTGGGATCATTCCCTTCAGGTGTTGTTACCACTATCACCATCAAGCTACCCACAGTTCACCAAGATTATAAGTTGCTGGTTTTATTCAGAATGCTTCTAAAATCACTTTGTATAAAATGATACTGGCTGGTTTTTTGAAGTAGATAATTTTTATGATATTAACTCAAAATCCCACATCTGAATGAAAGTATTCCTTAGTAGGATCAAGTTTTTAACTAGGAATTATTTGAATGTTATCAAATGAAAATTCAAGATATATCAAAAAGTTTTTAGTGTTTATGATCTATGCATTATATATATACAATATCAATGTATTTCTTGATATTGCAACATATAAATTCCTGGTTTTCTCCCAAATCATGTGATAATGTGCTAGGTTATTAAAATTCAAGTAATAAACCCATATTAAAGCCATATCCACATTTATGTTTTCACTTTTAAGAAACAATTTGATCAGTATTTTCAAATCTATATTCAGTAGTACTGTTTTACACTTTACACACTATAAGCACAAAAATGGTTACATTGGAAAGATTTGCGATGAAAACAGGAAATTATATTCTCCTAAGATCTTTTATATGTGATTTTTTTGAACATGTTAATATACCTATTTTCAACAATGCAATAAATATAATTATTGAAAAGAATGAGTCAAATAAATTGTATAAACAAGCAATTGAATGACTGGAGTTTTCATTATTCAAGGCTATGTATATCCTCACATAAAAACATTTATGTTAATATTTTTTTAATAATGAGATTTTCTGTTTCAACATTTAAAATGTATTAAGATAAAGTTTTCTTGAGACAAATTACAGAGATACATTTACTAAACCCTTTGAAATGGTTTTCATCTGTATATTTAAATCTTTTTCCATTTTTTAAAAAAGCCTGAAAAAGGTTTAAACCACACAAAAGAAATCCTTCATTCTAAAGCTATAAAGCAAGCTATTGTACAAAAACACAGTTGTGTAATGCAAATACCAATTTGAATGATCAGATATAGTATAAAAAATTTTTTTAAATCTTTGGATGAGGTTATTTAAAAAGTAAGTTCCATGCAACAATGCAACTGCTAGCTATATATTATATAAACATATTATATATAATATATAACTATATGTTAATGATTATATAAATATATGACACAATTATTCTATATTAATATATTTGTGTGTTATAAATACAATTATACATTACATTATATATGATCATATTATGTAATACATTATATACTATATATAAATATGTATAATAAATATATATTGATATACTACTACAGACTATTATTATATATTTAATATATTTTATATATTATAGATAATACATATTATAGTTATTATATAATTGAGACTAAATATTTTAAATGAGAAAATTAGGTCATGGCTTCTCAGAAAACAATCACTGAATTTTCTAATTTATCTGTACATAACTGTCTTCCTTTTATAACATTGCGTTCATCATTATTCTGATTATTGCTATTATTTTGTTTTCAGTCTCACAGTTCAAGTTAGGTGTTTTTAGAGTACTTTATATGCAGATTTATTTGTTTGCTTTCTCATGATAAAATCCAGATAAATATTTCAACACGACTATCACATAAGTGATGTTAAATACCACTTAACTACAAATACCAAAAAACATCAATGATAATAAATTTGGCTACTTAGGTAAGACTCATACCTGGAATTGTAGCTTTTTCTTTGTGTGTAGCTATCTATACATCTAATAGGTGATACCTTGACACCCTACCAATACTCTCGTCCCTAAAAATCTTTTACCCAATATTTTCAAGATCCTCTGAATCAATTATTATTTAACTAGTTATAGTAGGTAGTAAGTATTGGTTAAGATGGGCAATAGTAAAATGTTCATTTTAATACAATAAAAAACTTTAAAACATCCAAGAACAAATCTGTAAGTGTACTTACAATTATTTATTTAATTTTTTGGAGCTAGGTCTCCTTAATTTTGCCCGTGGAACCGCAGGCTCACGTTGCCGGTGATACCACTGAATCAAGCAGTCTCCAAACTCAACTTCCCAGGTAGCTGGGATTACAGGTGCACGCCACCACACCCAGTTATTTTTTGGGACTAGGTCTCACTATGTTGCCCCCGGCCCCAAACAGTGATCCCCAGTCCCAGCCATGATTTCGTAGGCTGCCGTTTACAGGTACATGTCACCATTTCTTTAGTGTCTCTTTGTATAATGTACTGGTTAATTTTATAACAATTCACAAATTTATCATATCAACACCATAAACAACAGAACGTCTGAAATATTTTGTTAGTGTTTTATTTCAAAGAATTATATTCTCTGAACAAAATCAAATTTGTATAAATGGCTGTGTATAAATAGCTATGTTAATAATGATTTCCTCTCAAACTGTGTCAAACAAAAATAAAAGTAATGGTGTATTCTCTTATTTTTCAAAGTGTATCACCTACCTTGGAGGAAATATTTACCCTTTTCTATTACAGTAGCTTCATTCAGGGCATGATTGCTTATGTGGCTACTTAATTAAACCAATTATCACAAAGTAATCTCAATTTCTTTATTACAGTCCTTTACATGGTAGTGCTCAAAATTCACATCCATTTGACAATTAAAGCTCCAAAACAGTTACTAAAGTCTTTTATATCTGATTTTCATTAGTTCATATTAAATGATTCATTGGCTTGATTTCCACTTCACTGAGTCCTCTCATAAAATCTGGTTAGACATGATGGTAATATAGCATGTGAAAAGAAATGAATTAATTCATCAGCAAAAGCACTGCCAACCTGACTATTTTTACATATCATTATCTCCTGAATATACTTGTCACTCACATGAAGATGTATCACAAAGGAGAGTAAGAACTTTAAGTAGTTTTAAGGTTGCAGGGATGAGAAGCAGCACAGGTTCTGCTTTCACTTACTGATGCAGGTGTGAAGTCAGCAATCTCTCTGGAGAGACATTCAGTGAGCAGTTTCTTAGCATTATACAAGTTCTCATTAATGCCTCTGCAATTAAAAATTTTATAGCATTTTACTATCTAAAGCCATAATTTCAGATAAATAGTGTGTGTGTGTTTGTGGGCGTGTGTGTTTGTGAGTATGCATCTTACTTTAACTTACAGAAAATATTGGTTGCAAACTCACATTTGTTGTGGAGTAAGATTACGTCTATATGCAACGCACATGTATGTGTGTGTAAATATGTCGCACAAATGTATGCCTCTTCATATTTTAAATTATGATATTGAGCAAGTAAGGAATTCAGTAATTCTAAAGATATTTTATTAAGTTTGATTCAGCTACTTAGAAAATCTACCCAAAACTGTACTTAAAAAAATTGTTGAAGAAGGGAAAATAGAATACCTGGATGATCTTCCAATCTAAGTAAACAATTTCTTATACTCAATTATAAAAATTACTTTAGTAAATTTTTTTATCATTGTGCCTCACTTGTCTGGAAAAGATGGAATGCATAAGAACATTAAAAAATGAAGCAGTGACATTCACTATTGCCTAATAAAATATATTTAGGATAACTACATCTTAAGGTCATTAAAAATACACGTATGGAAATTTTACATATCCTAAGACAATAGATAAGTACTTTTTACATCTCCAAATGGTAGCTATAGTTTTTAATCCCCTGAAGCTATATTTATACTAATGTAGATATCAGGGGCTACATTTTAATTCACCAAAGGGAAATTATTTTCATATTTTCCATTCACAGGCAAATTGTTTTTTCATGTTCATAAACTGAATTGAACATAATGGTGAAACTAAGAGATGGAATCTAATTTTACAGTGATTTAAAAGCATCGTTTTCTTCCTATAGAAAAATACAAATGTGTGATCACAAACAATTGCTATTAAAAGCAGCCACTTGACTCATGCTTAAGTTTTTAAAGCTTATTTCTAAATACTATTAGAAAAAAGGAAAATTGTCTACTCTTTAAATTTCTATTGATGTTAAATTGGTTTATAATATTATGTATGACTCAAGTATATATCATTATATAGGCAGATTATACTATACATCTATATATTGCAGCTGTATATAATACATGTTTACAACTAAATGTTGAATCAATCTGTTACCATATATTTGATACCTTTTACCTGACTTATTCACCACACTTTCTCCATTCCTCTGATGATCACTAATTTGATCTCAGGTTCCATAAATTTATTATTTTATTTAGATCACATGCTCATTTGGTTTCTTTAGGTAACAAATATGAGGGAAATAATACCAAATTCCCTTTCTCCAGCTGACTTGTTTCATTATACCCACTAAGTCCATTCATATTGTTGCAAATGACTGAATTTCACCTGGTGTTATAATATTGCATTGTGTACATATGACACATCTTTACTCAATCATTTGTCCATGTGTACTCAGGTTATTTTCAACATTTGGTAGTACTAAATAATAATGCTTCTAGTGTAGCACATATATCCTTCAAATTACTCTCTTTTTAAAAAATTGTTTGGGTAAATACACAGAAGAGGGATAACTAGATCATATTAAATTTCTACTTTTAACATTTTGAATGAGCTCCTTGTATATTTCCTCCTTCCACTCCCCCACAAGGACTGCACCAATGTACATTTCTATCAAGGATGTTTAAAGTTTGCCTTCTCTGCATATACCCACCAACGTCTATTCTTTTTCTTATCTTTTTGATAATCATTTTCATAGATACAAGGCGATATTTTATTTTTATTTGCTTTTCTTTATTCAGAGATCATGACCATCTTTTCAGGTGCCTTCTTTGGAGAAATGTCTATTCAGAGCCGTTTCCCCCCTTTGCAATCAGATTGTTTGTTACTGAGTGTACAAATTCCTTTATGTATTTGGATATTATTCCTTATTGGAGTATGACTTGCAAAGTCTTCTATTCAATATGATGACAGTTTATTTCTCTCTGTGCATAAATTTCTGGGCTGATATAGTTCATCTTAATCTTTATTTCAGGCTGGCAAATGGTAGATGTTCAACAAATATTTGTTGAATTAACATTTGTTTTTTCTACTACTAAAAACCATTCTCTGGTTGCTTAAACACTGAACTAAAGTATTCATCACTATATGTGATAAAATGATAGATGAAATAGGCATGAAGATATAGAATCTTGGAAACTTTTTAGAGAAGATGTTTATAATTTTAAAAGTCACTTCATTATATATAACATTTTTGAATGCATAATCACTGTTGAATGACAGGGACATATGTTTCAGTCAAGAAGACTTAAGCAAAAGAATTCTAATTTGTAAAATTTGCAGAGTAAAAATATAGTTTTGTCAAACATTCATAACTTACACACAGAAACAAATTTTTTATAGTACAATAATATTATGCATGAAATTAAAATGTGAACTGAATTTTCTTTTAAATTTTCTTTCCTATCCACATGGTTATTGTCATTGAAAAGTATTTCTATACATTGTATTGTATTTTTTAGAGATCAAGATGGATTCCAACATAATTTAAGGCTTAAGTTTATACCTCTTAATAGATACGTATGCTGTTCCACTCACTTCTCCCACCACCTAATCACCAAAAATGCTCCACCTTTGTCAACTGGCCTCGCCTGTCCTGTGATCTCTGGCCCCACACCCTCTTCATCTGTAAGTTGTAAAACATAGGATTGTATTTTAAAAATCAGACAATAATGAAAGATAAGGAAAATATGTATGATAGATTAATATGAGCAATTTTAGGTTGCAGTCCTTTTTCCTATTTCATTTCTGAGATTGCTCATTTTGTATAATTGTATATTATTGTATATCATTGTATATTATTGTATATGATACCTATATAATTAACCAAATAGAGAATATAGCAAGACAAACTTGTATCAAATAATATTTTAAAAAAGAAGTGTCAAGATGTAGGGAAATTGGCCCATATGAAATCTCTGTACCACTAAATATCTAAAGTCACTAATGAAAGATTTATGAGCTATCTTTAAACTTTAGAAACATAAGCTATATACAAACTAAATCACTAAGATATTTTACTTTTGTCTGGTGTTAATGTCAAGTCAGTGCAGTATCCCTGGCATTTATTTAATAATCAGACCTGTCATAGATTTATTTATATCTTTGCTTACTATGAATTCGGGAAATATTTTTTATTTTCAGGAGGAGAAATGTGTCTCTAAGACCTACAATAGTACTTGATTAATAGTAGGCGAACAACATTATCTGTTTAATAACTGTCTGCTAATTAAGCTATAGTTATTGGTAATTTACTGGGAAATCATCAAATACAGGATTTATAACCATAAATTTATAACCATAAATTATATTGTTATTTTTAGAAGAGAGGGAATTTCATACTGTACAGCTATTGAAAGAGTCCAACAATATCATTAGAGATGTGACATGAATCAAAAGTCAAATTAAATGGAATTCTCAAAAGTTCTAAATGATGATACTCCGTATACACTCTTAAACCAATGACTTCATATCCAGTGATGAGATATACATGTTAACTTGGGTAATGTTACATAATCAACACTATCATTCCTATTCTACACATGATTTTATTTATCATATTTGACATATTAATGCTGTAGAAGAACGCTTCCAATTTTGCAGTTTTATTAACTATGTCCAGAGTTTGTTATTGAATTGTACCAATTCTCCTATCCACATGGTTATTGTCATTGAAAAGTATTTCTATACATTGTATTGTATTTTTTAGAGATCAAGATGGATTCCAACATAATTTAAGGTTATAAATTTATACCTCTTAATAGATATGTATGCTGTTCCACTCACCTCTCCCACCATCTAATCACCAAAAATGCTCCACCTTTGTCAACTGGCCTCCCCTGTCCTGTGATCTCTGGCCCCACACCCTCTTCATCTGTAAGTCTTAATTCTAGTTAGGTTTCTAGGGTTTGTTTTGGTTTAGTTTTCTTTGTTCCTTTATTTTGTATCTTTATGTTTCAGAAATGAGTGAAATAATCCAGTGTTTGTCTTTCTCACTCTGGTCTTTTTCTTAGCATTATTCCCTCCATTTCCATACCTATTGTCACAAATGTCAAGTGTTGATCTCTTTTGATAGTTGAGGACTATTCCATTATGTACATATTCTACTTTTCTTAATCTATTTATTTATTCTTAGGCACATGGGTCTTTTCTATAAAGCTATTACTGGAAAGAGTGCTACAATGAAAGTTGGAGTACACATATCTCTATGTGTTGCTTTATTCCGACTTAAGGTGGAATTGCAGGATCATATTTTGATCTACTTTTAATACTTTCAGAAATGTCCATAGACTGCTTTTTCTATAAGAGCTAATCATTCTTTTTTTTTTTTTTTTTTTTTTTTTTTTTTTTTTTTTTTTTTTTTTTTTTTTTTTTTTTGAGACTAGGTCTTGCTATTTTTGCCCATGGAACTGCAGGTTCTATTGCCCAGGGTACCACAGACTCAAGCAATCCTCAGTCTCCGCTTCCCAGATAGCTGGGATGACAGGCGTGTGCCACCACACCCAGCTATTTTTTTGGACCTTGGTCTCGCTATGGGCCCCTGGTGGGACTCGAACCATGGTCGCTAGCCCCAGCCGCTTCATGGGCCGAAACCTACAGGCATGAGCCACCATGCCCGGCCAGAGCTAGTCATTCTTTATTCCAACCAATTGTGCACAAGACTTCCCTTTCTCCACACCCTCACCAAGACATACTGTTTCTGGTATTTTCTTATATGAACCAATCTCAAAAGTATGAGGTAAGATTTGTCATGCTTTTGATTTGCCTTCCCCTGATGATGAGCAATTTTTGATATGTCTGTTGACTCTTTGTTTGTGAATTATAGAAAAGTGTCTATATAGTTCTTCTATACCTGTATTATTTGCTTTCCTGCTAAGCTTTATGAGTTCTTTGCAGATCTTGAATAGTGATCCTTTGATGATGCATAATGTGCAATATTTTCTTCCATCTAGCATAGGATTTTTAAATTTTTATGGTAGTTTCTACTTAGCAGCTATGTACTTTTCCTTTTGTTTTCCTTGCTGAGTTCAGTCTCTGAAACTGAACATTATTAACATTCCTAATTTTATTTCTAAATTCAGTGTTGTGGGATATTTTTATATATGGTTAATTTTAAGTAGTAGTTAGGTATTTCAGGTCTTATATCCAGTTCAATAATCCTTTATTTAGTTGATTTTTGTGACTAGTGTGGAATGGCAGTCTAGTTTCTTTCTTTTGCATAGGGCTGGTCAGTATTCCCAACATTATTTGTTGAATAGCTTTTGCAATCTGCACTGTAAGTATTTTACTCCTTTCTTGTTAATCAACTCTCAGTAAATATGTGGACATGTTTCTGGAGTCTCAGATCTAACCCATTATTCTGTGAGTGTGTTTGTCTACTTTTATTTCAATATTATACTGCTTTTATTTCTTTAATATAAAAGATTATTGTGAAATCTGGGAGTGTTATGCCTCCATTATTGTTTTTATCCAGCTTGTTCTGGCTACTGTGAGCCTTCTGCATTTTCATATATATATATATATATGATTATATATAATATAATATATATATATTATATTATATATTAATATATATATATGATTCCTGTCCTGTGGATACATATATATATATATGTAGCAACATAATATGTCATATAGTAGATAGTATTATATATTTAAAGGATTAGTAGTATGTAAATTATCAGGAGACAATTGCTCATATATGAAATATATTTTTAAATTCTTCATAATAATGCATTATCCTGTCTTAAGTATATAATATCTATTCATTTGTTTTTAAATATGGATTCTTACCCCCATGTAAGGTAAATGAGTTCATCAGATATAGAAGTCAGCATGCTTCTTTAACTGTTGTGTCTCTGCTCCTAGAAGCTGGCCTCTGTCTTTGAGAAAACTTCTTTTGGCTTGCTTACTGCTATTGTGTGCTTATTTCAATTCTTTATTACATTGGTTGTGGTTCCTGGCTCATCATATCATGTCATGAGGCTCATCTACAATGACCACAATGCAACATTTACATATGTGAAGGTATTCTCTATGTCTTTTAGAGGCTGTTGACTTTGTTGTAATTTGGTTGTGGCTATGTGGAAAAGGCAAACCTGGCATCTTCACTCCACCACCATCCTGCCAAATACAAAATACCTTTTTGTAAGTCAGTTTTAAAGCTTTTGAGGCAACAACATCTCATAATTAGAATCCTTGTATTGTGACTTAATAGCTTATAAATCATTCATGGAACTGAGTTGAAAATTTATCTTTCTGGGTACAACTCTATACCACCTCTTTAGCACAACTATTATAAATCCCAGATGTTGTACATGAATTTATAAGTTTACTGATCTTATTACTTTTATGAGTATATTAATTCTAATTATATCCATTTAAAGTATTGTATCAGACACTAATAATAAAATAAAAATCAATAGCCAATATTTCTAATTAACTAAATTATACTTACTGAACTCATAAATCTAATTCTGAGACAATCTATAAAATAGAAAAGACACAATTTTGTTCAATTAAACTGTGTATGCAAACAAGACAGAACCAAAATACATATTCTGATACCGAAATATGATTATAAAAGATATAATATCAAATACATTTTGATACTTAACCTATACATAAGGAGAGGCAGGAATAGTTCTGTAGCAACATAATATGTCATATAGTAGATAGTATTATATATTTAAAGGATTAGTAGTATGTAAATTATCAGGAGACAATTGCTCATATATGAAATATATTTTTAAATTCTTCATAATAATGCATTATCCTGTCTTAAGTATATAATATCTATTCATTTTATAACTTCATGTCTAACTTTTAAAGATAGATACTGTGCAACCACCCAATTGGGCAGGTTCACAGCTGATTTAGGCAAATGAAAAAGAATCTTGGAACCTGCAATAGATTTGAAAGATATTTATGCTGAAGCAAGAAACCAGGTACACAGGCAGACCAGTGAGCAGAGGGCAGGGAGGCAGGGAGGCGAGGAGGCAAAAAGGCAGGGAAGCTGGGAGGCAGCCTCCTTGTTCCTGTGATTGCTATACGTTCCTCTCTTCTTTCTTCCCCAGTCTCCAATCATCTCCATTATCTTACCAAAGTGTCCATATTTATATTGCTGCAAACGCCATGACCACTGACTTTTTGGCCTGGTGTCCATAGTCAAAGGTATGCCTGTTCTATCTCATGTTTCCAAGCACTTTTTGCAATAAGACATTATCACATGTGGGCAACAAAACCTGGGAGGAAAACAGGCCACAAGTGGCAACTGTACAGTGGCAACTGTACAGATAAGTGACATAGAAGTGAAAAAGATCCTTATTTTCCCATTTTTCTGGCCGGGCACGGTGGTTTGTGCCTGTAAACTTCAGCCTATGAAGTGGCCAGGGCTAGGGATCGCGGTTCGAGTCTCGCCTGTAGCGAGACCTAGTTCCAAAAAAATAGCTGGGCATGGTGGCACACACCTGTAATCCCAGCTACCTGGGAAGCGGAGGCTGAGGACTGCTTGAGTCTGTGGTACCCCAGGCAACGAGAGCCTGCGGCTCCACTCCACAGGCAAAAATAGCGAGACTTCGTCTCAAAAAATAAAAACAAAAAAGCCCACTATTTTTCTTACACTAACCAAAATCAAAAAACACATGTCTTTCATGGGTACATTCTTGAAACACCTTTGCACAATGAACTATTAAAGTGTTTTCAGGATCAGACATAAACTCTTCTATTAAGCAAGTTTCTCCACTCAATATGTAAATTAACCCTAACAGAACACAATTAAACACAGTTAGATCATCTTAACAGCACAAAACTTATCTTATTGTCATTTTGTTTAGGATATTAAAGCTTTAGAAATATTTAATATTATATTTTATTATTTTTACATTTTGGGTCTTATTTTTAGTGCTAAGTCCTTAAAAGTTATCAAAAGGGAAAACTAAATGAAAATCACTATTTGTAGGTGGAGTAGATGGCTTGGGAAGGCCAAACATCACTTCTGTTCCTAAGCTGGGGGCAGGGACTCCCCTGGAAGATTAACAACCCAATGTAGTAGCTGCATTCATGGGAGATCCACGAAGGTCACTGCATCATTGGCAGCCCCATATAGGGCAAAGACTCTTCTATTCCAGAAGTCTCGAAACCAGTTCCAAAACAAACTATATAGTTAGGGCGATGGAAAAGTACAACAAAAACAGAGAGTATATATGGGAGCATCACACCACAGAATGAGAACTAATCTCCACTATCAAATTTAAAAAAGCACATTCCTTTCTTTTATCAGAAGTAACTTCAAAATTTCCTTTTTAAAGTAATGTAAAAAAATTAAAAAATTAACATACTAAGATATAAAATCAGTGAACATTAGACAGAATTGATGCTCTATATAGGAAGAATACAAAGATTCAGGATGCAAAAAGAAAACAGATGAAAATTTCAAGAGAAATTTGTTGAAGTAAAATAGAAAAAAAAGAAGGAATTATGCTAGAAGATGTGAATGAACAAAGAATATAGGTAGAAAAAGATAGAAATGAATTTTAAAAAATGAAGAAACTCTGAGAATTATCAGTGTATAAGTGAAAATACATAAAGATAATGGGTATTCCAGAAGGTGATGAGCAAGAGAGAACCAAAAATGTAATTTAAGAAATAGTGGAAAACTTTCCAAACCCAGAGAAGAGACCAAATATACACTACTCAGACCGTACTATATAGTTATAATAATCAAAACAGCATTTATAGTAGAACAGCATTATATACATACAGAATAATGGACTAGAATTGAGATACCACAAATAAACTTAAATCTATGTGGAGAGTTATAATAAAACAAAGGCGCCAAGGAAATCCTCTTTAGCAACTGGAACTGGTGAAAATAGATAGCCACATGTGAAAGAATGATATCAGCTCAATATTTCAAACCACACAAAAATATCATTTCAAAATGGGTAAAAGGTATGGATGTAAGACCTAAAACTATAAAGTACATAGTAGAAAACACAGAGGAAACACTTTGTGATATAAGTTTCAATAATATCTTTATAGATCATTTACCACCAGCAGTGAAAACACTAGGGAACATAAACATTTGGGATTACATCATACTGAAAAACTTCTATATTGCAAAAGAAACTATAACTAAGACAAAAAATTTTCAACTATATGACAAGATATACACTATTTAGCTGATAAGGGCTAATTTTAGTATATGCAGATAACTCATATAATTCAACAAAAAGATATGAACTAACTTCCCAAAAGTGAGTAGATGAGCTAAACAGGTGGATTTCAAAGGGAGACATACAGGTGGCTAATAAGCTGATGAAAAAATATTCATCATTCCTTGTCATGTAAATCAAAATATCAAGGCTATTTGACCTCAAGCATGTGAGAATAATCCAGAACAAAAGACCTAAAACAAGTGCTAATAAGGATGTAAAGAATAATGAACACTTTCATCCTGTTTTGAGGAATGTAAATTCATCTAGTACCTGTGGAAAGTAGTGTGGAGATTTCACAAAAAAATTCACAGAAGATTAAAAGTAGATCTATCATATGATCCAGTAATTCCACTCAAGGTATATTCCTACAAAAAAAAACAAAACAAACAAAAAAAAAACCAACCAACCAACAAACAAAAACCCCACTAAATCAAAGGGAAACTTGTCCTTCTGTATTTGTTGCAGCATTTGCACAGCAATATATGAGTAGACCAAGAAGATGTGATTATATATGTATATGTATATAATTTGATTTACATGATATGTATCTATACAACATAATAGAATACTATGCAGTGATCAAACTCAGGACATTTAGGCAACATGGATGCAGCTGGAAGGGATTATGCTAAGAGAAATACGTCGAAAAGAAAAGCACAAAAACCAGATAGTGTCAATGACTTTGTGGATTATATCCAGACAAATGACCAAATAAAATCAAACACAATAACTAGCTTGTGAAAGCACATTATGGGACAGAAACATTCTGAGAGGAAGGGGGAGGGACATGAGTTAGCAAAAAAGTGGAGAGTGGGCACAATGGTCTGTGGAGGTGGACTATGTTTGCTTTGGTGGTGGGAGCTCTATGAATCAGCACAGAAAAGGAGGAGCCTATAGTTCCAAAATATAAAAAGTGTAAGCCAATATTATCTCAATCTAAATTAAAAGTTTTTGGAAAAGCACCCCTTGTCTGAGAAAGAGTTATCCAACTGACAAACTAGGATAAAACTGAGAAGGATAGCTAGTTTTATTCAACTGGGACTTCTTAACTTGATTTGCTATTGGATTATAGTACTTTTTAAAATAAATCTGTATACTGAATGGAAATAATTTTGTGAATATTAATATAATTATGTGGTTTTTCAAAATTAATTGTTATAGATTAAAAACTGATAACTTGATAATTGCAAATTTGTTTTGAACAGTAAGTTTTGCTTCCAGACAAAATCAATGTTAGAGATTCCTCTCATACCTTATTCCTTCCACTAAGTATCAATAAAAATCTCTGGATATATTACAGCAAACAACATAGAAGAACCTATCAATTTGAAAGACAAAAATAGATCTTGGAATCTGTGGAGCAACATTACAGTTTTTAGTTTTGTTTTTTTTAATCAGGATTATAACGTTGCTTTTGATATATTCCAGACTAGGGTTTGGAGAAGGTGTCCACTCAGAAATTCCAATAGACAGAAACAAAAACAAGGAACAAAAACAACTATTTTCTCTAACTCTCTCCAACATAAAGAGCAGGAAAATATAAGCTGGAAAAATCAGTCTATCAACCAATACCACCTCACCACCACGTTTCTTCTCTCTCCCCCCTCCTCCTATGCTTTTAATCTGTGGCCAAGGCAGAGACTATATTTCTTTCTTTGAAAGGTACTAGTAGGCTGAATTGTCTCTGCTAGGATGAGGTCAGTGGCTGCTTAGTGGGTATGCTGGACTTGCAATCCTGACCAATTTTAGCAAATAGCAGCCCACTAAACCATTATGCCAGTATCAGCAGAGGCCAAGTGTAGGATCTAGACCACACCCCTGCCCTAGCAAGAGGATCTTTCTCCCTCCCGTAGCAAACTGAATTTACAGGGAAGCATCTAGAGAAAGGGAATCTTTAAATTTATACATGCAGTCCTAGGTAGATTCCTGAGTAGTCGTGTGAACTGTTGACTAGATTTAACATGCAAAATATTATAAAATTATATTTCTGATATATTGCAATTTGGAAAAGCACCAAGACAGTCCTCTGAATACCATATAAAGCAGAGCATAAATAGCACAATAGACTCTGAAAACTAAGTTATTGGGACCAGCAAGTTGATGTATGATAAAGTAATTGTATGATAAAACAGAGGATCCAGAATAAGATCCAGAATCCAAAAGCATAATATCAAAATTGTCCAGGTTATACTTGAAAATCATTTTTCATATAAACAGCTAGTACAATTACAAGTGGTATAAGAGAATTAATAGACACCAACCCCAAGGTGCAACAGCATTAGAATCATATAATGAAGTTTTCAGTGCAATCATCCAAAAACATTTCAACAATTATAAACCTTACAATAAGGAAAAAACTCAAGAAAATTTCAAAATGTACACTTAAATAATCACATGGAAAACCAAAAGAAGGGTCTCATTGAATATGCTCATTAACAAAATAGAGCCCTAAACTTGAAGACCAACTTAATAAAATAAACACAAACTGAACAATAGAGTGAATACAGACCATAAGTAAAAAAAGAAGACAGAACTTTTGGGATATGTAGGCAAAAAAAAAAAATCTAAAATTCGTCATTAATATAAGAAGAAAAAAAAAATGTGCCAAGCTCAGAACACAGTTGATGCATTTTGTAATGTCTAAATGTATTTGTAAAATCCAAAATTTCCCAACTTTTAGCAAGAGGTGAAAACCTTCATAATCTAAAAGATAAGTTCCTAAAATGAATCAATCCAGAGGAAGCCATGCCAAAATACATCATAAACGAACTTCTGAAAAATAGTGAAAAATATATTGAAAATAACTAAAAAATATGTCATATTACATATGCATTACCAATATTGGAATGAAAAATCAAATGAAATCATGAAAATCAGAAAGAATTGATAAAATATTTTTCAAATGCTGAAAGGAAAGAGTTTCAACCTAGAACCGATTTGTATTTATCTAGTGAATTAAGGGAAAATACAGTCATGAAGTCTTTCTACATGAAGACTTTTAAGATAATGTTACTAGCAGACTTACCCTTAGTGGAATAGTAAATGAAAATTCTTCAATCAGAGAGGAAATAATAACAAAGGGAAATTTTGGAACATCAGGTAAAGTAAAAGAACAGTAGTATAGATAAAAATATGGGTAAAGATAAGAAACCAGAATCATCTTCACTTTTATAAATACAGTTAAATACTTTGCATTGCATTGCCCAAAATATAATCCATTGTGTGCTCACTGAATATTTGACATCTATATATTCTGATATATATATATACATATATATTCTGATATATATGTATATATATTTTGCACATGAAAAAGTCTATGAATTCCAAAAACAGTAAAACAAAGTATGCCTCATTAATATCCTTGCTGATTTTGTGTTTAAATTATATTTCTGATATATTGTATTAAATAAAATGTTATTTGCATTGACATTAATGTCATCATGTTTTTCCTTTTTCCTGTCTACTAGACTAAAATTATATATACAGCTCCCCCTTGTGTTTTCCATTGTATTTCCTTTGTATAGTACAGAAGTTAGCAATCACAGTCTTTCATGGAAAAAGAGATGACTTCATTAAGAAGAAATTTGAAACTAGTGAGGTCCAGTACAATGCAATCATTTTTTAAAACATAAGGGTAATTTTGATCACTCTTGGTGCAAAGTTTTAGGGGAGTTAATGTAATTTTAGGAAAGTATAGTAATGGAACTATTCACTAGGCAGGGAAGTTATTCTATAAAAGGTCTTATTCAGGCAAAAGATTTACTGACTTTTGAGTTGTTTTTAGAAAAATACTTTCATAAAGGTTTTTTTTTTAATTTTAGGATAATCTCTAAAACACAAAACTAAAATCATAGCTTCAAATCATTCAAGATAAAAGGCTAGGAAATGAAGAACAGTCTCATAATCAAAACATGTAGAATAGAAAGGAGAGTTTTTAAAAATATATATAAAATTATATCTAACAAGTAAAAATAACTACACAATTGAAGAATGTGCTAACTATTCAAATAGGGCAAAAGATAATCAATCATGCAAAATATTTCAGGTTTCCATAAATCAAATAAGTGTATATGAACATATCAATAAAATTTCCTTTATTCCTACTAAATTGAAACAGATAATGTGGGTAAGCTTATAAATATGGACTTACAGAAACAATACTGATGGAAATAAATTGGTTTGTCCTTTCAGAAAGAAAACATGGTTAAAAAAAATGTTCCTTGATATTCAATATGTATATAATAAATAAAAAATCAGAATTTATATGACTCTGCAGTGGAAAATGATTAAATAATCGATAGTACATCTGTTAAAAAATAGTATATATTAAAATATGCTTTCAAGTAATATGTGATTAGATGTAAAATGCTTAGAATTTAATAAAAATAAGATATAAAATTAAATCATAAGATTGTTAAGAAAATTATACTAATATACATCTACATGCAGCAGAGTGGTGAGCTCATAGTCAGCCACAGATTAGTCACCTGTGGCGTTATTTGTGAATCAGTCTCTAGGCAACATCCCCAAAGGATTGTCAGAGCCACACAACACATGTGGGTAACCCTTACTGTCCAGGGCCATGCCCAGGTCACTGTCTGCCCTGGGTCCAAGTCAGTGGCAATAAAATGTTGCCTGTCACACAAGTCTGACATCTGTATTTGCAGTCTGATGCTGTAGCAATGGAAAAGAAATCATTAGCCAAATAAAGCTATATATGTCCAGGTCGTGGCTTCTTCACTGCCCACACATGCAAAATAGAAAGACAGTGGGCACCATGCACCATGCCCACTTTCTCCAATTCCAGTATTGTGCATATGATTTCTTTGTGGCCTCCTGGCACTGATGCTATTTAGTGTTGGTCACTTAAGTAGGAAACTGGCAGTTGTATGGGCAGAGCTCAGCAGGTCCATGCAACACTACTTCACCACACATCCCCTAAACAAAACCAGCTGCAGCTTGTAACCATAGGTCACACAGCATATCCACCCTTAGGATGTACTCTTGGATTGGGTACACATACACTTTACACTTCTGTGGGGTAATCATCCAATTCTGAGGGTAGTCTCACTGCCATCACTTTGGCACTCTGACTTTCGTAACATCAATGTAACAAGTAGACCCCTGAAACTTCTCTGGGTTCCCATCTAACAAGGTACACACTGCTCCCATATTTGCTAAAGCCAAACTCTTTGCACACTGGCTGGGGACCAGTGAATGGAAGCTCCAAATATGGCCTCTGATCCCTGCCTGGATAGATTCCTTGGCTCCCACCCTATTCAACAACAAAGAGGGTCTCCTCCTGTGTTGGGATTGATAGCAAATGGCCCTCCAGGTGGAGGACAAGTGCCAGGTTTTCTCTTCAGAGAAGCTCATCTTTGCATGGGTGTGAACTTTTACTCCTCATGTAACTGTCTTCATAACTCTAATAGACATGTGTTGGGCCATGCAAGTATTTTATCATCATTCACACCTTCTCTCACTAGATCCTTCCACATGTGGGTACAGGGGACTTTGAGAGACTCTGTGACTTTTCAGAGGCTGACTTGTCCTTTTGGGCATTCTTTTCAGTTGTTAATTACCTGTTTTTCTTTCAGAGACCACCAGCTTCTGTCTGCACTTAAACTGGCTACCATGGCAGTGATGTCATTATCTGGTGACCCACATAGGAGGCCAGAACTGCCAGAAGGGACTCAAATGAGAATGAAGGTACACTTTTCCACCCTAAATCCTTCTTGTGAAATGTTCATTATCAGAACCATGAGTGTTTATATTAAACATGGGTTCTGAACCTCCAGTTCACAAAGTACCTACACTAGCTCAGCATGTATTTGCCATTTACTTAGAGTTTCTGGCACATCTCCGGCATCAACCCAGACCATGCACACAGCAGCCATGATCAGTCCAAGAGAGAGTGGCCACCCAGCTCATACCACTGGCTATTCTACAGCCACTATCTCAAGGATGGGTGAGAGGTCATTGAGGCCATTTTCTCCATTTTCTGTGCCCATAATCCTGTTCACCCTGAGGTCCCACAAATGCAGTAGTCAAACTACCAATGGTTCTCTTGGTTTTTGTTGGAATTGTTTATTCAAATCCACCAGTTTTGCTTGTGTATCTTAGTGACGTTTTCTAGGACAACCCATCAGCCTGGCCCCCTTGAGTCACAAGTTATTCTTCTTTCACCTTCTGTGTCACCACCAGGAGAGCCTGGAGTTTCATTTCTCTTGTTACCATTGGATGAGCTGGGAATAAGCAGCGAGCCACCTTCTCTCCACAGGAGTCAGGGAATCTACCTAAAGGATACAAAAACACTGATTCAAATGGAAACCACCCCTATGTTTATTGCAGCACTATTTACAATAGCCAGGATACGGAAACAGCTCAAATTCCCCTTAAACAGATGACTTATCAGAAAGTTGTGATAGTTACACAGTAATATAGTATTCAGCAATCAAAAAAGACAAATTCATGTCATTTGCAGCAACATGACCATCCAGCTCCATAGCTGGCAGGAGTTATGCTAGCTGAAATTAGTCAAAAGGAAAAGGATGAATACTGATGTTCCCACTTATCACTGGAATATAGATAAGTCAAACAAAAGGATGAGAAATAATAAAAGCTGACAAGTTCACTATAGAAATGAAATATACAGCAAAGGAAAAAGAAAGAGGGAATGAAACAGAACATATTGGAAAATGGTGATGGATCATGGGTGATATGGTGATGGAAGAAATATGGGGGACTACAAAAATGTTAAATTAGTTAATTATAAAAAAAGAAGAAAAATACAGTAAGAGCTGTCAATTGAAGAAATTCCCTTCATTGCTATGTTGCCAAGAGTTTTTTCATAAATAGAGATTAAATCTTATCTAATATTTTCCCTGAATCAATCAGATGTTACTTTTCCTTTTTTATTATATACACTGTGAATTTCACTAATTGATTTTTCAAAGATTAAACTGATCTTTGATTTCTGGCAGAAAATGTACTTATTCATGCTCTAAATATCATTCTTATATATTGTTGGAGGGATTATTTTTAATATAATTTTAAATGCATTTTATCTATTTTTCTTTAGGTTTTTCAATTGTGTGTGTTATATGTAAAGGCTTTTTCTGATTTGGGATTTAAATAAGGCTGGTTTCATTTTTTTTGAAAAATAGCATCTCAGTCTATAAAGCAAGGCAATGTGGTTGAATAAATAATGGTAGCTCAAAATGTGATGAATATCTAGAACTAAGATAATTAATTATATGTGGGATAAACTTTAAGATCTTATAATTATTGAATCTAGTAACTCAGATCAAAAGACAAAACTATCTCCCTTTGATAAAACTGTTAGAAGGCAAAAAAGAATCAACTGAAATATTTTTTTGTTTATGCAGAGATACAATTTTGCTCTTACACTATACTAAAGCCATAGATAAATCTGTATTAAACACTGCATTAAGTATAAGAGTAATTTAGTACTTTCCATAATTCCACAGATTAGGTGTTAATGATTGAGTCAAATTAAGAAAAGATATTGGAAGGGAATTTCTGGCTAACAACATGCAATCAGCACAGATTTTAATCATAAGACAAACACTGATGTAGAATAGTTTGTGGCAAAGAACATCAACTGGATATGGTTTCTAAAAGCAGAAAAAAAAGAAAAAGAAAGTCAAGTATTGTACTAGTATCCAGTATTATCTCTATAAGCAATGGAAGGGCAAAGATGAAATAATTTTTTATTGTGTATTGGGTACTATTCTGAAATACACATCCTCTGGGCATAGTTTCTGTCCTATATAAGGGCTTTATGAGTGATTTATAATCCTTATGTAACAGGGAAGGTGGGGGAGGGTGGGGGGGCACTAAAGGAAAGGCTGAAGCTAAAGGCTGCTACAGTGGTACATGCCGGGTGCACAGAGAAGAAAAGGTAACTGATATATGCCCAGGGAGCAAGAAAGAATTAGTGCGGATCAGACTCTTAGAGGGATGTGGGGAACTACAGAAGCATTGTTATGGGGAGGGGGGGTTATAGGGACTACCCCTATTTAAATTCCTTTTTACTATGGCTGCTTGATAGCAAACCTTAATGACCAGGGTAGACAAGAAGTTTATTTACAGTTATGGGAAAAACAAACTGAAAGAGTCCACACCCTCACAAGTGTTCCAAACAGAATAGAGCCCCATTTCCACTCCTCAAGGAGCTCCATGGGGTTTACCCCAGTCTTAGGGCACTTTTGGTTGAAAATGCCAGGCTGTGTCCTTGACTCCCGATGCACCAGATGAATCCAACCAACATAGGTGGGGCTTAGGTGGGTCTCCCCAGGCAGGCCTATCCTAGTGTCACCATAGCTCTGCACTTCACTTCACCAGGTTCACCTCTCCTCAGGCTTCACACAGCTCTCCATCCTCAGAAACTGCCGGGGTCCAGCCCTGGTGGGGAACGGTGCCTGAGGGAAGGGGTAAGGATTGCAATCAAGACAATCAAGATGAGCAAGACGATCTCTTGGCCAGGAGGGCAAAAAAAGCAATGGCTTTTCTCTTGATCCACTGGCCACGAGTTTATTTTTCATACAGCTTTTATGCAATTCATGTAACACAATTCAGTAACAGCCTTTTGCTTGATGTCAGTTTTCTGTAGGCATCTGCTTAACTAGGATAGATGGCCATCACCAGACCCTCTGTAGGATACCTTTATTATCTAAACTGATATAGTTTACAGGGCTTCCTGATCTATATGCTTTACTCCAATCTGTACCTACCTTTCCCCTCTGCCTTGGGAGTCAATGCCTCAGGACCTGCATAATCCCAGATCTGCCCAGGCAATCACTTTACTATAAAAAGGGGAGTGGCCTTATCCGGCCTCAGGCTAGTCTTAGTCTCTGTCTTTCAGATGCAGGTGACAGCAATACCCATATTCCTTTCTCAGTGAAAGGAACTGGGTTCATATTGGGTCCCTGGCTTCAGCATCACCCAGGAGTCAGCCATTCTGGGGGGTAAGTCATTCCAGACTCTGGTAACTGGCCTCCAAAGGACATATCAAGAAATTTTCAGCAGCTGTCCTTGGAGGAGAGAAAGTTTTGCAGGTTTCACTTTGCTGCAGTTAGGGGAAGTAAATGCCTTCCTGAGGGATAGCTTTGAGGGGTACGTGAGGGCCTAGAGCTTGGCCCATACTGAACTCTATGAAGGTGGGTCATTGGGTTCTTCAGCTGCTGTTATTTTCAGTGTTGTTTGTCCGACATTGTTCTTGCCTTGAACCCAATATGGAGAATGCTATTCTTTGAGAAAGGAATGTGGGCATTGCTATCACCTGCATGGGAACGACACAGAGGCTAAGACTAGCCTGAGGCCAAGTAAGGCCACTTCCCATTTTTACTGTGAAGAGATTATCTGGGCAGACTTGGTGATTAGACTAATGAAGGGTCCTGAGATGGTGACTCCCAAGGCTCTGAGGGAAAAGGGAAAGACAGACCACCAGGGGTTTGGTTGTGAAATGGGGACCTCTGGTTGATGAGGCGAGAAGGAGCAAGGAAAAGGGTAAAAAAAAAGAGGAAGGGAGCAGAAAAGATATACAATTTTGGAGAGGAGAGCGGAGCAGGAACAGGAGCCTGGTAATTGGAATCAGGCGTGGAGGTTTTCAGCCTCAGGAGAAGGACCCAGGAGCTGAGTTCTCTGAAGCTTCCTCACCTCCCCAGCATCCGGGTTCCTGAGAGCTGTGTGAAGGCAGAGGAGAGGTGACCCTGATGAAGTGAGGAGCCACGGTGAAACTCAGGCCTGCTTTGGAGAGACCTGGAGACCTGCCTAAGATCCACCTGTATTGGTTGGATTCATCTGAAGCTGGAGCAACAGAAGATCAGGAGTCAAAGTCACAGCCTGGCGTTTTCAACCAGAAGTACCCTAAGACTGAAGTAAACCCCACGCAGTTCCTTGAAGAGCTGAAGTGGGGCTTTAGTCCATTTGGAACACTTGTGAGGGTGTGTACTTAATTTGTTTTTCCCGTATCTGTAAATAAACCTCTATGTCTATCCTGGTTGCTAAGGTTTGATCTCTGAGAGCTGCTGTGCGCAGGTGAAAAAACCCAGAGTAAAAAGGAATTTAAAAGGGGGTAGTCCCTATTCCCTCATAACAGCCTTACATGCATCTCAATGACATGAGCTAGCATTTTCTGCTGTCCTAATATATTTTGGATTCCCCGGTCTGTTGCCTCTGGCTGCCAGGTGCTCCAGGTATTCAGTGATGTGAAAACACCATCTTGGGCAACTTTTGTTTAGGACTTCAAAACCTGGACAATAACTGATCACTTGTGGCCTCAGTAACACTTTGTTTACCCTTGTTTGTTAAAAACAAAACAAAACAAAACAAAACTATTTTTCCCTGAACTGAGCTCAGCACTGCCCTCAGCCATGTTTAATGCCCCTTATTGCCTCATATAACTTTAATAAATCATACTTCCTTTTGAACCAACTATTGTTAGTTTATACTGTTTTCAGTCAAGATCCTAAATGGACTCTGTGCTATTCTCTTGGCAGAGACATCACCGTGTTCAAAATTATTAAACAGGATCACAAAACAATAAAAGATTAATTGTAATTTAAAAGATAACGATAACAAATGTTCTTAAAATAGATTTTTCCCCTCCACACAGTTGCCGTTTTCAAGTTTGAGGTGGTGATATAATGTACCTGACTTCAAAATATTTTCCAAAGCAATATTAATTAAATAATAGTATTGGAATAAAACATGATATTGGGTGAGAAAACAGACAAAACAAGCAACCAGACTTGCAAAGGGTGCAGCTGGCCCTTTAAAAACCAGTCACACACCAGGTACTTCCCAGCCCGGGCATGCAGTAGCAAGACCACATAAATTTAAGAGGAAGAAAAAAACGAATTTACTTAGTAAAAGACAAATGACACAAGAGTCACAGAGGGGTACAAGGGAACCCCTTTGATAATCTTACCACACAGTCCAGTCTCTAGTTCAAAGTGCACATGGTTTTAGCAGCCATGTATGTCCACAAAATGGCAACTGCCCTACCTTAAGACAGATGAAGGAGTTAAGATGGCGCCACCTCTCCTTCAAAGACACAGTTCCACTCACTCCAAGCCAGAAGATATCAAGAGGGCATCAACAATCCTTCTCCAAAAGCAGGAGATTCAAATCCAATGAGAAAGACCAGGATGGCATCATCAATTCTCCAAAAGGCACAGCTCCGGCGTTCTTTCAGATCCAACTCCAAAGTGGCCCGGCATCAGAAAGACTCACTCCATACAACAACAGAGCAAGCTCTTCAGATGTCTCACGTTGAAAACGGCAACACAGCAAATCTCCTCTGTTCTCCAGAAGGGTTCCAAGCTTTGTAGTATCAAAATCAAACCAAGTTTTCAAGTACCACATTTCCAGGACAGCTCACACAGGTCACAAGTTTCTCCAGCATGCTTTCCTGGGCTCTTCACTGGCCCAGGTTGGGAATGGAAGCCCACACTTGGCTACCTTCCCTCCCCTGCTACCCAACATGGCAGCGGCAGATCTGAGGCCTCCAGCCTCCCTGCTGCTCCTCTATGCTCCTTACTTCTCCGTTTTCCTCTCTGTCCTCTTCCAATCTCCTCTGTTCTATACTCTTCTCTGTCCTCTCTTCTCTGTTCCGTGCCTTTTATTCTCTGTCCCTTCCCTAATCCTTTACCCTCTTTTCTCGAAAGAAGGTTTAACTTCCCTTCTGCAAATCTCCACCCACCAATGCTAACAATAGCAATAGCAATCTTAATGCATCAACACCAGTCTGGGGGTCACAGCCCTCTAACAAACAGACTTGCATGTGAGTAAACTGAAATAAGAGCTCATAAATAAAACCATGTACTTACGGACAACTAACTTATGACAAAGGAGCCAAGAGCTTAAAGTGGGGCAAGGAAGATCTCTTCAATAAATGGTATTGGGGAAACTGAAAGACGCATGCAAACAAGTAAAACTTGATCACTATCTTTTATATAATAATTAAAAGGTTGTTAAAGACTTGGATGTGAATCCTGTAATCACAAAGCTCATACAAGAAAAGATATGTGATACATTTATTGTCATCAGACTTAGTGTGTTTTGAGACTTGAATTCAGTGGCAAGGGAAATGAAAAAAAAATAAACAGATTTGACTACATTAAACTGAAGAGCTTCAGCAAAATGAGAGAAACCTGCATCAACATGAAGACATCTACTGATTGGGAAACTGTATTTGCACATCAAGCTTGCAACAAGGAGCTAATATCCAAAATACAAAAAGTATTTATAAAACACAAGAATAAGAAAACAACTGAAAAATGGACAAAGGACCAACGAATACATATAGAAAACCAATAGGCACATGAAAAAGTATTATCAACTATTATTAAGGAAATTTAAATCAAGTCAAAACAGCAATGAGAAACCACCTCACACCTGTGAGTATGGCTATTAACAAAAAGTCAGGAAACATATTTTGGAGAGGCTGAAGAGAAGGGGCACTTATGGCCTATTGGTAGGAATGTAAATTGGCACTATGGGGAAATTATGGCATTTTCCCAAAAATTAAAATTAGAATTCTGTATGACAGTAACCAAAAACACTAATTTGGAAGATTTGGACAAATATTCCAAATATCTTCCATGTTTACTGCAGGACTATTTGTAGTAGCCAAGGATTTGCAGTAGCCAAAGACTGATGAATGGATAATGAAGACGTTGTGTGTATATATGTGTGTGTGCGTGTGTTTGTATGCATACATACACAAGGAAATACTATTCAGCTACAAAACAAATGAAATTATGCCATTTGAAACAACATAGATGGACCTAGATGAAATTAGATTTAGTGAAATATGCTAAAGAAAGGAAAAAAATATGATTTCACTAATTTATGTTACATAGAGAAAACAGATAAACTATATAAAACAAAACTAAACTTAACAACTATAAAACCAATTAGTGATTACCAAAAGGGAGAGAAAAAAATTGTGGGTAAACCAGGGGAAAAGGAGACTATTTAAGCTTGCATGAAAGTGCAGGGCATGATGATTAATATGCAATTAGGTTTTCTTTTCCTTATGCCATCAGCCACATCTAAGCAATTAGCTCTTTATTTTATTTTAATTTGACCCACTACAAACAAAAAGATGAAATCATTACACCTTGCACTAATAAGAATGAAAATAGAAAAGGAAAATATTATTTTTGTACAAGACCCTAAAGCTTCAGCTAAGAGCTAAAGTAAACTCCGGAAATTTCTGGAGAGTGAGGAAGACTGTGATAGGAGAGACAGTTGAAAGTTAAGATCTCTTACAGTTTTCTTCATGCTCTGAATTCAAAGACCATTTTAAATGAGACCAGATCATTCCAGAAATTTCAATTTAATTCTTAAGGAGTCAGGAGAGTTACCTGATCTCTAGACAAATTTAGAGACCACAACCCCCAGGTGTCTATTCAATGTAACAGATAAGCAAACCCCTTAGAATAGAGAAAAGATGAAACAGAAGATGAAGAAAGCCCCAGAACCAGCATTTGAGGGTCATGGGCACAGTGTGGTAGCAGGGAGTTTGGAAAAGGGAGGAACTTGACAGTAACTTCACAAACAATAAAATTCATAAGCAGACATCAAAATTAGTTGTCATTCTATTAGTGAGATCTTTACAATAAGTGGGAATATTCATTGGCTTTTATTCTATGTGTGTGAATATATGTGTATTTGTATGTCTTCATTCTTGGTAAAATTCTACATTTGCATTACAACAAAACAAATGTAGGTATGAATTTATCATTCACAATTTCAAACTCAGTTTTTACAATATCAGTACTTACTCTTTGCTTTGGAGGTGATAAATATATATTCCTAGTGAAAAGGATGGGAAAGATTTTGAATGAACAAATTAGTGTTATGCAGATAACCCTAAGATTGTGAGAAATTGAATATACCACTAGTTAAAAGATAGAGAGGTCAAGTCAACTAAAGTACTATAAAGACCCTTCTTATCATGCAGCTGTCTACCTCCTGAGGCAGTCACATTTTCTAACCATCTCAAATAGCCCCCGGGTTCCACCTAATGTCAACAGAAGGATCTCATTTATCACTTCCTAATCCAAACCACAATTCATGCTTACAGTGCTGTACCCTTTTTCTAGACTCATTCTCTTAGACAAAGCACTTCTCCCCTTGAGGCAGTTCTATTTAGTGATCACTCTCACATCACTATTTTCTCTCCATAATCAATCATATCAAGAATAGAGAAGTCACTCATCACTAGGTCCTTTATGTTTCTACTAATGATTGCAAATGGAAGCTTTACATCTGTTCTAAGACTTTGCAAGTCAACATCAATGATGTGTTCACTTGAAGAGCCTGTAGCTATTTTGACATGGCAAAATCTGGCAACCTATGTCCAAGTAATCATATTTTAGGAATCAGATGTAAGCATATCAGAAATTTAAATCAATAAAATATGCTTCATAAAAATTGGGTTTATATTTTTATTCAATATTTTTAATCACATGCATGCTTAGATTTTTCCACATAGAGAATGAACCTTGTCAGCTCATCTCAAATGTCCCTGTGATTCCATTCAATATGGGAAGTATATTGGTATTTTTAATGGAAGGATAAATATATGTGAAAGTACAAAATGCCTAACCCTGAACTGAGATTGAAAATTATATGGGAAATAGAAGGAGTCTTAAAAACATTAATCTTTCCACTACGTAACTGTGAGACTATGAAAAACTACTTTACCTCCCTGAGCCTCAATTTCTTTAATATAGAGTTATATCCATTTTTTCAGAGTAGTGTAAATTTCTAAGCAGGGAATTCTTATCCCATATTTTCACTTAAAATTTATTTTTATTAGATGCACATGAGGAAATGTTAATGTGGTCTCCTAAATCTTCCATAGAATTTTTAAGTCAATGTTATCATGATGGAAATAAAGGTGAATGTGTTAAGTAAAATAAGTCAGAGAATTTATTTTAATCTAGTAGATTTAGTTTCATGTTATATGTTTTATAAAATTTTCCTAAACTTGTTGTGTAATATTAAAAAGTTAAACCTGGCTAGCTAACCATGCAAATAAATATGATATATGTAAAGATCTATAAAGACAATAGCTCTCTTCTATGTTTAAATATAACTAATTTATTTAATTGAATATGATTTACATTTATTATTCCTGAACAACTTACATTAAGGTTTACTTTAAACTATCAAAAAAACATTTCCTAGTATATAATGTAAGGGTGGGTTGATTTAAGGGTAATAAAATTACAACTATTATTACAACTGAGTTCAAGAATTACTTTTCTAGCTCCATACAGAATGAGGAATATAAATAAAAGAGAGTTAGACTGTACAAGTTGTGCTATACCTTTTCATAATCTACTGCACTGTCCAGAGGTCAGAAGGGCATTAGAAAGAACATCATATGTTATTCTTCACTAATTATCTCCATTAAAATGAAGTTCATTTTCTTTCTTGGTAAAAAAGTGATTAGAGTGATTTGAAATTTAAATAAATTTTCTCTTGAATTAGAGGATTTTGTTAATCATGTATGTATGTCTTCTTTTCTGATATGACCTCTGTTTTCAAGTGAATGTCTTGCTCATCTTCAAAACCTTGTGGATTAATTCTGTGAGAGAGGAAAAGCTTCAATCTTTTTTAGATGCAAAGGCTAAGATGCACTGAAAACAGTTTTTCTGGTTTTATCTGTATCAGGTTTACTGTTCTGGAAATGTGCTATATAAGAAGTTAATGGAAGAGATGGGACTTTTCATGTAATATTAAACATGGCGTTTAAATTAATTTATATCCACAGAAAGCTATGGGAGTCTATGATATAAAATAACATTGAGTTTCCTTCTTACTAAATAGTAGGCCTCTATACTTGTACTGTAGCTTGAGCAGCAAAATAAAAACATGCAGAACATTGTATTTTTTTCATATTGTCTCTTTTATGCACAGAATTGATGTCTTTGATTAACCAAATTTCAGCATAAAAGACTTCTTTATTCTTTCTAAAAATGTCTTCAAAGGCTACTTCAGATCCAATATGTATGCAAATAGTTGCTCCTTAGGTATAAGGGATGTCTTTTCTTGTCATCAAAATTAAAACCTTTATGTACCACAATGAAATAAGACTAGTTCATCTTGTTAGATACCACTCTTTCACACTGTCTAGGGAGTCTGAAGGTTAACAAAAACAACTGTGGATTTAATGTAAACATTTATTCTTGTTCTCAGTATAATATAAATTATATTTAATTTAATATTTAAATTTAATATAACTTATACTAATATAAGTATAATGTAAATTATACTTATAAAACAAAGGTTAACATTTTAATCAATGTTCTTAAGATAGTATGCATTTTCAATTCACATTTGCTACTGTGCTTAGACTTTTTTTATAGCTCAGATAATAATTTTTTAAAAAGCATAAACTTGAAAAGCTTAACCTAAATGTATCAAAAAAATTCTAAAACAATTTGTGTTCATTGGGACAAAACGTAAAAATGAAAACTAATTGAAAATTATTTTATTATTCTTTTATTTAAGCATTAAACTCACATTAAGATAAAACTTTTGATGATTATTCCATTTTCATAAGAAACAAACAAAAATGTACTCGCACATTCAACCTTAATACCTATTTAGAACATAGTATGAATGGTATTATAATCTCAGTGTTATAGATGAACATACTGAAAAGTTAATTAATTTTGCCGGGTGACACAACTGGAAAGTAGCAGGAAATGAATATGAACTCATAGATCTGACATTATATTGCACACGCATTTTACCAAATATGTCATTTGTTTCTTCTATTTGACTTTTCTCTTATTTTTAGATTGTGGTTATCCATTGTTTCCTCTAATAAATGCACATTATTTGGAACTCACTAAAGAGTGTGCTAATAATACATGCTTAAACAGTCTCAGTTAAAATGCCAATTTATAGATAGACCATTCCAGGCCATTCCTGACCATCCCATAAAGTCCTGTCTCCTCTGACTGAACTACTGATTTCCCTATATCTTAAACCATACTGGTATGTTTTCCACATTCTACTTATGACCATCCACTGAATGTATATTTTACGAGTTTATTGTCTTTCAACCTTAATCAGAGTCTAAGTTCTTGAAATAAAGTTTAGGTCAGTTCTGCTCAGCTCTGTGTCTCTTGAGGTGAAATAATGCCTAGAATACTAGACACTTAGCTGTTACCTGTTGAATGAATGAGTGAGTGAATCAATAATTAAGAATTATTAAGAATACATGTCACAGACAAACCAAGTTGGAAGACAATGCAAAAATTGTATACTGAGCATTAGGACTGTGGTTGTGACAGTGAAAAGGGGAATATATAATAAATCTGCATTTAAACAGATTTGGAAGGTTTTCTATATGTTCAAATGGAACTGGGAGCTAGCAAGTACTACAACTGATACTAGGTGCGAAGACCACCAAAACCAACAGAAAGAGCAACCAATAACTAAACCCAGCACTCTCTGGTCCTCCTACCTGAGTGCACAATTTCAAGATGCTTTAAAACACAGTAATAGTATTTATTTAGAAACAAAGGAAATCAAGAGTCACTGGGGCCATGAGTGGCCAGTTACTATATCCCAGCTACTATTCAGTCTCTGAAATCCCAAAATAAAGCAATATAATCCTACTTCACAAAGTCCACTTCCAAAATGCTATTCTGTCACACTGCAGACATAAACAGGCATTTATACAAAGTCCAGTTTTTCAGCAAGCAAATTATCCAAGTTTTCCAGGTTCTAAGGTACACAAAGATTCCAAGTCCCAGGTTCCAAGCTTTCCTCTTGTCTGTGGTTCAAATTCCAGTTTTCAAACAGAAGACCCATACTTGGTGTTCCTCAGGAACTTTTCATGTTCCCTGCAGTAGCCAAAATCCAGGCTGCTGACCTTCCTCTGAGCCTCTCCACTGTGGGCTCTCTTCATAAAAGTGCTGAAGTCCCCTGGCATTTTAACTGCCAGAGCCCATGAGAGTGGGGTGGCATTTTTTTACAAGTTCCCACTGTGTAGCTAACTAAGCCCCTGGTTACACATTGACATATATAATATCAAATGAATTAATAGGAAATTAGAGTTTGGGAAAATTTCACCCCTCCCAATCAAATCATCTCACTCTTTTTCCTCTATGAATAGAAAAAGAGACTGAGGTCTTTATTGGTTAACTAACATACATAGTTATGCCAGTTCCAGAATTACTTCCACATCATGTAATCTATGATAAACAACCGTAATAGATTTATAATTTATCATTGTAACATATTTAAAAGTTAAAATGTCATGAGATGTTTTAGTTAAAATCATATATGAACTAATGGCCCCTTCTAATCAGGTCTTATATGCTACTATTCATTCAGCAATTCCTCTCTAATTCAAATGTCAATATATTGAATGGCAAGGTCTAACCTTGGAGAACATTCTTCTTGAGCAATGAAAAACGAGTCTATAAGCCATGAAAAGAAGAGAAATTCCTATCAAGAGTTTGCTAAGATTATGCCATTTTTTTCTTTCAGTAAATATATTAAATGTTAAAGATTGATCTTTAAATGTAAAGGCTTTTTTTTTAATACTTAAAATGTTACAAGAGAAAATATCTCATTTTAGCATGACTGTAAATGAAATCAAAAGGCCATGTAGTAATGAAATTTTTAAATATAATATTGTAAAAGCTATCATTTAAAAATTTTCTGCATCTTTTTAAGAGTCACCTTAAGTGAATGGTAGTAACAGTACACTATTCCAATTATCAGGGGTTTTACACTTTAAAGAAACCAGAATGATGGTGAATATGTCTCCACAATATATTTGAAGCTATTCAATATTTAATTTCTATATCTAGGTCTTAAGATAGTCAAGCAATCAAGCAATCAACAACCAATGAAATGGTGATATTGGCATTAACCAAGTGATGTATGGTATCTCTCTCTCTCTCTCTCTTTCTCTCTCTCTCTCGACTAGGTTTTGCTATTTTTGCCTGTGGAACCGCAGACTCACGTTGCCGGGGGTACCACAGACTCAAGCAATCCCCAGCCTCAGCTTCCCAGGTAGCTGGAATTACAGGTGCACGCCACCACGCCCAGCTATTTTTTGGGGACTAGGTCTGGTTACGTGCCCCCAGCGGAACTCGAACCGTGATCCCTGGCCCTGGCCATGGCTTCCTAGGCTGCCACCTACTGGCATGCACCACCATGCCTGGCTATGTATGATATTTCTCTTAATTTTGCAAAACCCTGGCATATTTTATTAGCATAGATCTCAGAAAGATGATTGAATTGGGTCTCGGAAGATTAACACTAAAACCCTTTATGGGAACGAATTTCATGTAAGGCTATGTATGTAGGATTTGTTGTCCCACTAAAATAGTATTGAAAAAGCGAAAATTTAAATTGAATTCATTATTCACTCTACAAATTTTTGTTCGTTCTCCTCATCCCACTAGCATATTCTAGAACTCATTCACCAGTGGAAAAAGTCATTAAATTTCACTAATTTCTAGGCCTCAGGAAGGTTAGAAAATAAGTAGCCATCCAGAGACCGAGGAGTCAACTTTGAGCCTTTTGCTTACTGTTTCTACCATTACCACATTGATCCATCATCATTTCTGGAACCATGAAATCACCTTCTAGCTAACTACCACTATTTATACTTGTCCTCATTTAAATCTGTTCTCCTCTGAGAACAGATTCTTTTACATAATTCTTTTAAAATCTGAACTGTATCATCCCAATTCTATGCTAAAAACCCAAGTGCTTACCAGCTCATCAGAATAAAAGGCAATAGATAGATCTAATTTCCTGCCATTTCTCTGCCTTTTCTTCCACTCCCCTTCCACTGTTCTGTCGCACTAACTTCATTGTTACACTTTGCTACTTTAGTATCTTGACTTGCATTTCTTCTACGAAATGCCCTTGTAAGGATATTGACATCTCCTTCCTTTCCTCTACTATCACCTTAGTAACCAGATTTGTCCCAAACTCTACATGTCAAAAAAAAAAAATTCCTCTTGACTTTTCCTGTAACCTAACTGCATAGCAGACTTGTGCCTGTCGAGGCTCTGGTTTCAACTCCAAGACCTAGAACATTGCCTGGTAAACAGATGTTGAATGAATATTTTTGTGAAGAATGAAGATCCTTTCTCTTTGTAACTAAGAGGTACTTCTATACTTTCTAAATGCAGTCAACTTTTTTCTCAGACACTTTAATCAAATAACAGAAAGTTCAGTGCAAATCCACACAGTTCTATTTCTGATAGTTGTATCTTAGCAAATTGTTTTTATAATCCTACTTTCTCTCACTTTATCCTACACTTCTCATATTTATCAGCATGGATTTAGAAATTTATCTTCACAGTGTCATTAGTAATCTCCCATAAACTTCATAAAATATTATTGCAAATAAATGACACCAAGACATAGTATGCAGAATGATCAAAAAGACTGAATACCAACTTCAGGTAGACTTCAATTCTCTGCCCCTACTGGAGATTCACACATAATACATAAGATTTGTTTACTTTTAGGAGTGTCAAGTGAAATTTGGTCCTCAGATTTATAAAGGAAGTCACCTTGAAATAATTAAATTTATGATATAGAAACCAAGCATAAAAGATTTAATTTCTCCTATAATTTAATCTTACAAAAATAAGTAACCTTCTTTGGATGTTAGCAGGTGCTATCAATGCAACCTTTTGCAGCAAAAGGATCTGTAGTTGTTGGCATCTCTGGGACCATCTAGATATATATTAGAGCTAGGTTCAATGATCTTTTCCTATAAAAGACGAGATAGTAAATGTACTGGGGTTTCCACAACTGTACAAAATCAAACCACAAGCTACATTTAACCCATTCTTAATATTTGCTGATCCGTTTTACCTTTAATTTGTCACAAGTAATATAGGTCAAGTGTAAGTTTCCCTGGATCACAGTGTATTTATGGAATGTTATTTAAAATTGTCTTACAAAAAGCATTTATAGAGGTATGAAATGATACCCCTAAAATATACTCAATGTTGTAAACCAACAGTTTCTGAGAAAAGTTTTTTTTTGTTTTTTGGTTTTTTTTTTAAGAAAGGAAAAAAAGGCAGCAGACAAAGTTCTAGGGAGGTTGATTATGAATATTTGAGAACATAGTTACTAGAGATTGACACCTGGGAAATGAAGAAGGACTGCTATACCTAAGGAATGATATAAAATGCCTGAATCTTATGTTAATCCTTGCCAAAAGCTTGGTGCATGTAGATCTCAGGAAGTATCTACAGGAGGAAATTTATCACGTATTAAGTACTAAAATTTTTATTGAAGACTTAGGATATACCACTATTTCTTCTAGGTAATGCAGGTGTAACTGGGGACCCAACAAAGGCAGTATTAAAACTTAGGTATTGCCATTAGCAGTATTAAAATTTAGGCAGTATTAAAATTTAGGTATTGCCATTAGCTGTGTCTGAAAAGCACAGAGGTAAAAGATGGCCTAAACAGGATAAGAGTTCTTCCTTCTTTTACTTTGTTAAAAATCCTGGGTGGGGAAGAGAAAATGAATCAAGAGGGTGTGTAGAGGGAAATTGGACCCTCTGCTTTTCAGGAGGAGAAAAAAAATATATATACACACATATATGTATATATATTTATATATCTTTATATATATCTACATATTTCTCTTTATATATATTGTATATATAAAGATATAAGATATTTATATCATATATCTTTATATATACACATATACATATATATAGAGAAGAGGGGAGACTATAATATAGAGAGGAGCAAAGACTGGATAGAGAGATTTTAGAGAGGGGAAAAACATGAGAATGGTGGGCCAGTAGCCCAAGTGACCAGGGTGGGCAGAAGCCCCCTGGAAGAATGAGCTGTTGGTGACAAGGAGCCATGGGAGAGTGGACAGCAGAAGAGTAGCCGGTGTGGAGAGTGTGGCACCACAAGCAAGGTGGCATGGAAAGCTGGTATCTGGAGATAGTCAGGGATTTGGAAAGCTGACTTTTGCATCAGCATTTGTTGAAAAAGTTTGAAGAAACTTGGAAAAGCAGAACAGCTCAGAACATGGAGAAAAAAGAAGCAAAGAGAAGGTACTGGAGAAAGATCATATACAAGAAATAGTAAACAAGACCAATAAGTAAAATATTCATTTCAAATGGTGATAAGTTCTTAGTTGCAAGCAATCACTTATGAAAGTTGTCAATTAACACATGGGACAAAATTAATGTAACAATCAAGTTTTTATCCATTACTGCAAGTAAGAGGCATAAAGAAGCACTCACCATCCCATTTCTGTCCATAGGGAAGAACTGGGCACATCTGAGTGGGATGATATAATATGGAGAATTAACTCACTAAGAACAAATCCCACACGGGAACCAGAATGGGGAAAGGAGAGAATGGAAAGATATTAAGTCAAAACTTTGGTGTCTTAGTCAAGGTCTCAGAATTATTTGAGCTAGAATGTTGACACGAACTGATGGGATGTGCATGTGAAGAAATGAGCTGATAGGCTTAGTTGAGGAGGACTGAGTCCTCACTGCAAGTACCCCCAGAAAACTGCTGTACACTCTAAGTGGGGTACAGAGTGCAATCTTCTTCAACCTCCACATTGTCTGTTAGGCAAAGCCTTGAGATGGCTTGTGGGTTGGGCTTGAAATATTACATGTAAAATTTGGGCCTGAAGCAGGACTCTTCCTCCTAGAAGGAAGTGATTTATATATAAATATAACTGAGATCTTCTAAAACAGATAAACCATCAAGTCTGTGCCCAAATGTCAAGGAGCTACTACTCAAGGAACTATTTGACTAGCAAAGAATAGAGCAGGTATGAAATGATACAGGAAGGAGTTGGAAACTTCCAAAGAAAGAAGATCAGTATGTAAACCTGGTATGACTATTAAGAAATGGGACAATTTGTCTCCTGACAATTTGGCAACCACGTTCCGCATTGTTCTGGGAGATGGAAATATTGTCTGAAAGAAAATGCTGTCTCTGCACCACCCACCACATACACATTCAGACTCATATACAGTTATTGCAGTTAAAAAAAGAGAAAAAAAGAATAAATATAAGTAATGAGAATTACGTTAAAAAGGCTAGTTGTTGGCAAGGATATACAGAAAAAGAAACACTTGTATACTGTTGGTGAAAATGTACAAACAAAGAGGGTGAGGGGATCTAAATGATGGTGGTGAGTGTTAAAATAAATAAACAAATAAACAAACAAACATCCTACCAAAACATTAGTCAAATCCCTGTATAGGCAAGTTCCAGGAAATATGACATAATAGAAAATTCAAATAATTAAGTCACACTTTCCAGTAGAGACAAAAAAGAAAAAAGAAACAAAAATACCCAACTATTTAGTGAGCACCTTCTGTTAGGGACTGTTTCAGGAATTGTTAATATTAAAAACTCAAACCTTTGTAACCTTGGTTTTATGTGTTTTAGATAAGGTAAGTTTCAAAGAGATTAAGAAATTATCAAGTGAAGCTGTTTGGTCAGAAACTCCAGCCACATTCTTGCTTGTGTACGAGCAACTGGAAGTTTAAAAACTGGGCAGGAGAAGCAAGAGCGAAGAGTCAGAGAAGACCCAAGAATATGACTTGCTATTAAATTTATCTATCTTTTCTTCAGATTCTTTGTTTGCCTGAGGAGTAATTTATTGAGAATGCTGGATGAGGTTGAACATCAAGTCATAGTCTCAGTGGATTATATTGCTAATACAAGAAATGGTGAGACATGTTAGAGAGTAGACTGTGACACCACCAAATCTCACAACACCCCAAACAGCCTCAGCCCTTGCCCTGAGAAAGTCTTCAACACAAGTCTTGAATTCAACACAAGTCTTGAATTGTAATATAATTCAGTTAATTTACATCTACATGATCCCGGTAATGCCTTTCTAACTAATATCTAGAACTGAAGCAAGTTATTTTAGAAGAATTGATGGCTGAGTAAAAGATTAAACAGTGGAACTTGACAGAAGAAGGAAAATCTGACACTAAAGAGCTCCAAGTTATTAGCCCAGAGCAGAGATTAATGACTGTCTTCCTCAGTTACTTATTTCACCTTTTCTTCAATTTCAGGTTGAAGAACAATATGTACCAATTTACAAGAAAAAGAAAACTGTGTCTTAGTGTTTTTTACCTTCAAAATGACAATGATGTATACGTACAATAAATAATCTGAGCAGGACAGGGTTGATGAGTATTGCATAAATACAGTCTGATTTTTTAATAATGCTAGTCTTTTTCTGGTTTGAGTATTTTTCCTTATTGCATATAACATTTCCAGGGCTCAAGTGGAATATCTTCATAACTACCGCCAAGTGTTAGATCATTTCTTCACTTTTATGCTATCTTCCAAGTCTACTAAGAGATGATTAATATTTTAAAGCATCAGTACAGTGCTGTTATAAAATGTCATTCTAAGCGGGGTATTTTAATGGAATTATAAAATGTGACTGCAAGGGAAACCTCACGCTAATGTCTATGCTTTTCACTTTCAATTTAAACAGTAGATTAAAGATGATTTGCTCTTTGTGAACCTGACAGAGACCCTTTGAGTTGAAATGTCTTTAAGACAATTTGGTTGCTGGAGTTGTTGGGTCCAAATCCCTAGGGGGATACATTCTAGTGACTGCTGAGAAATATCTCTCCAATCTTAGAAATGACTCCTTTCGAGCTGCAGCAATGACAGGCAGGGATGCCTAAGCAGAACTGAACCTCATTTCTTTCTTTCCAAAGTTATCTACTCAGTCCAAGTGAATATTTCCCTTTACAAATAGAGTTTATCTTCATCAATGTATCTGATATGAGTTTGGTTAACTTTTATATTGATTCATCCTCAATACCTTTTTCGATCTTAAAATATGCTGTGCATCCTCACCTGTAATAGTTATCCTCACTTACAATACTTATCCTCATCCACAATAGTTGTTTTTAAAAGCTGTATAATCCAGCATTCAGTTTTTGATTCATTTCAATGCCACCATAGGCTGTCAAGCATTTTTAATGCAAGACTAGGCAATTAACTCCTCTTTTGTATTGTTTTCCCAAAATCTTTCAGTGGGGTGAAGCAATATAAACTCAAAAAAAAAAAAATATATATATATATATAAAGCCAGCTGCCATGAAGTAGAATTTTGTCTGTTCTGGAAAACCATAGGAAAAAATTCATTATTTTCAGCCATTCATATGCAGATTGATTTTTCTCCTACTGTTGCAGAGATTTGCAATACCAAGTACTCAAAAAGTGATTACTTTTTGCTTTATTTTTGTTAGTTTTAAAGTAAAATAAATGAATGATGCACTTTTTAATGAATTTCTCTCTGGATTAATTTTAACAAAGTGAAGCATACATTTTCACCAGAGATCTGTGAGTTTTTAGTTTTTAGAAGCATAATCCATTCCATGAAGTCAGTTATATTTCATAATCTAAAACTCCCAATAAGTCTTAGTTTCAGCACATTTTCACTACAAAACTGCCTTCTTACAAAAATATTGATTGCTTTTGAAACAGCAAAAAAATGAGGAAACAACATTAGAAGAAGTACTCCAAGGAATTATAATAAAGAAGTAAAAAGCTAACTCTATGTAATATCTAAGACATATAACTTCTAATCTTTTCCACTATTCAGTGAGAAATAAGAAAATTCAACAGAAAATAAACACGAAAAAATCAGTAAGGGAAATAAAATTATATGATGGATTTGTATTCTATCTTAATTTCCTTCTTTTGATGTATTATTTCATTATTAACATAATACTTATTATGTTATTTACTTTGTTTTACATCATTATCTACCCTGGGATTCTCCCACCACCTTATCACCTGTGAACCACTGTCTTAGTCTTTTGTGCGCTTTCCAAACCCAATTTTCCCCCATACCCATCTCATGCTCTGTGCTTCAATTCTGCTAAAAAATTAGTTTTAATTTTTTCTTCTCTGTTATATTGTTTTCCCTTTGTACCTCATATAAATGAGACCATTCAGTATTTCTCTTTTTCTTTCTGGCTTATTTCTACTAGCATGATTCCTTCTAGCTCCTTTCATATTGCCACGAATAACATGTTTGTCTTTTTTGATGAATAATTTGATGAATAATTCCATCATGTACTTCTACCACAGCTTTCTGTGCCATTCGTCTATTTTGGGGCATTGGGGTTGCTTCCATATCCTGGCTATTGTAATAGCACTGCAATAAACATCCAGACACAAAAAAATTCACAGGAAAACTACTTGAAGCAATAAACCAGTTCAGTAAGGTAGCTGTCTTTTAATGTATTGCTAATTGAATAATGAACATACCAAAATAAAGTATGTTTTATAATTGCTTTTATATCTTTTAGCTTTTATTTTAAACTTATCCTAATGTAAAGAATAATTGTAGAGAAAAGAGTTTGTGTGAGAGGAAATCTAGACTAAGAAAAATAGGTACTGCCTTAAATAGCTTTCTATTTGTTTAAAGGAAAAATGATATTATATCTCTTAATTCAATCACACAATCAGATGTACTGCTTTGGCTCCTCTTATTTTTAGTTCCAGGATCATAAACTGTTTACCACAAACCAGGATATCTTGTGTGCAGGTCTCAGCTGGAGACTACAGAGGCATATCACTCCTCCTACTGGCTTTTAGCTGTATCACTGTGAAGACATGATAAATTTATGCCAGCTTCCTTAGAATCAAAAATTAGCCACAGCAAAGCCAAAATATCTGTAGTTCAAAATCCCACACTTAACTTCAACTTGATCTTCCTTGAAAAGTAGCTGACAATACCACTACATTACAATGCATGGCATTGCATATTGCAATATTAAAGGTAGAAAAACAATCTGTTAGATTATCTCTGTTGTAACTCCTCCACCATCACTCTCCCTTGCCTCTTTCTCTCCCTGTCCCCACTCTTCTGATGACTGAATTTCTGAAGGTTCAGAAGACAAGTCATACAGCTAGATATAAGTACTTCATAAGTTTATGAGTTCTGTGTATTAAACTATTTATATTGCTGTGTAGGAGGAAGTAAGAGATTTTGTTGCCTGATAAAGAGCAAGGATAACACAGTAGTAAGAACTGAAAATAATAAATGTGTAGAGACTCAACAGCTGATATTTAAAATATTTACAAACAAACCACAAAATCTACATTAATTTAAGCAGTGTTATTTTAAAACAATGATATAACATGAAGAGCACACATATACAAATAGGCTATGTATTTCCTTAATCAGAACAAAAATGAAGTGAAGATTCTCCTGAGATAGCTTTCCCTTAGTCTTAGTTCATGCAGACTGTAGACACTATTAAAGTTCAGACAACTCAAAGCAGGAAGCATTTTTCTTTAGAAATTTCAACTAACTTCTTCCATAATATATTGTGTTCTAATATCCCCTTGATGGTACTGTCAACCCCTATAAAATATCTGTTCATATTAAAAGATTAAGCTCTAGTAATATGTATAATTTTTTCTTAGTTTTCTACAAAATGTATTAGTGTAATGCAGACTTCTTGATTTTTCTAATCATGTTTGCTAATCTGCAAAATTTAGTAATTTGCAATGGATCTCCCAGTTATTAGTGTCAATTAGGGAAACTCTCCCTTGTCCAGATGGTACTGATGGAACAAAATAAGAGAGTGTATTTTCTAAAACCCTCCTACATGCCACTTTAAACAAAAAATACTCATTTCTAAAGAAAAAATGCAATGCAGCAAGAATAGATGGTACAATACTTTGTATTTACAGAAAATTGTAAACTCGGAATCCACAGAAAGAAGAATTCAATAGTAAATGCTATGAGATTTGTGTAGAGAATTCATATACAATAATTTACCTTGCATATAAAACAAAAGTAAGTGTCCTTGCAGGCAGGGTTCTGTCTTAGTCTTAAATGGTGTGTGCTGAGAAGATATGGACAAAGTATTCACAGCAACTACCATTCTATATTTCAGCATACTGCAAACTTTCTCCACTACTCACTCAAAAATAACATAGATCCAAGCTGAGGAAATCCAAGGCAATTACAAGTTTACTGTCAATTTGATACAGTTATCTATATAGATAGATAAAAATAGAAGTGCAGGTAGATTTAGCATTCTTTTTGCTTTAATAAGCAAACAACTTTAAACTCCTAGCTTTTAAATTTTGCTTTTCATTCAGAGCTACAAAACTGAGACTCGGGTGTAAATATCAAAGATCTCAAAACAGTTTTAAACTCTAAAAAAATGAGAGGTGACTCAAAACAGTTTTAAACTAAAATGAGAAAGGAAGAAAGAAAGAAAGAAAGAAAGAAAGAAAGAAAGAAAGAAAGAAAGAAAGAAAGAAAGAAAGAAAGAAAGAAAGAAAGAAAGAAAGAAAGAAAGAAAGAAAGAAAGAAAGAAAGAAAGAAGAAAGAAAGATCACACTTTTTTGCCACTGGTCCTGTGAAAACATGTGGGACCTATTGGGAAGAGTGGTCATCTCATTACAACTTAAGTAGGAGGATCATAGTCATACATTCATTCAATACCAGTATAATTTTCCCTATCATTTTTATTTCTACCACTCCAGACTCCCTGGTCAATATTTAAGATCCATCTGTCCAGTAGACTCCCAAAAGACATGTTTAAATAATACTCAAAAGTGACAAATTAATACCATCCTAAATTACAACTGACATGAGCACATATTTGTCCCCATCAACACTGTTTACTAGGACAGCATCAGTAATAACTTCATTTCACCAAGAATGATCTATACTTCTTAATACTTCACTTTCCTATAGAGAAGATTCAGAACTCTCAGCATGAAATGACTTGTGTATTGCAATTTAAGAGGAGGAAAATGCACCAGGTAAAGGAGTTTTTTGGACAAAAGAAACACTCTGTAAAGCTTTCATAGTAAGATATTACATAAAGTCCACAGGCACATATGGTCCCAACAATCTGTATCTCAGCCCACATAGGAGCTTCTGAGATGTGCTTTGGAATGTAGTCAAATGTTCCCCCCCAAAACCACATATTTGGGGCATCTGTTAAAGTCTAAATAGTAAGAATAATCACAGAAGTGCTGATTAGCAGAGTTACTGATCTAGCAGTTTTTCTCAGTTACAAAGACTGTTGCTGAATATTAAATCTGACCAAATCCATGTGACTATTTTAAAACTTTTTGTTAATTGATATAGTTTTTATTGCTATGAACATTCTATTGCACAATTTTCTTGTTCTACTGTCTAGTCAGGGTAAACTTTGTGATTCCCCTTTTCCTACTTTCTTTCTGTCTAGATCAATTCTAAATTGAGGGAAAAAATACACCTTTAAATATTAGAGTAAACTAATTTATCCAGTTACGTCATGACATTGCCAACATGTTCATACATGACTGACAACAGTGGTTTGCCATGGGTCATTGTCACCATGCATTTTTTAATTCCTTTGTCACACTTACAGCAGAGACATCACAGTGTTCAAGAGAGATGAGAACAATATCTCTGCTGGAAGTATAAGAAATTAAGGAGAGTTACAGCAAATAAGAAGTAAAGAGGGCATCAAGAATGTGAGTTGTAAGAATATTTTGCATGTAAATGGTATTAAGTTTTGCCTCAATCTTATGAAAGCCTTTTGTACGTGTAAACTCTTCTACATTCATACCACAATATTTGTTAGTACTTACTAAATTCCAGGTGCTATCCTAAGTACTAAAGATACCAAAGCAAATCCTTAGGTTTCATATATTTTCCATTGTAGTGGGATAGAGAAACAATAGGCAAAGGAACAGATAGTCTATTTAAATCAGGGATCATGGTTAGGGAAGAAGGAACCATTAAATTATGCAAGGCTGTTGAATTAATTATTTAATTTATTTAATACATAAAAACTGTTCAATCAAAGCATCTCATTCGTTATTCTTTAAGCAGCCAGCTTAAGCATTCAGTCTAAACATCTAGTTTAAATATCTACTCCACTGTTTAATTATGAAACTTCATGTTATTTCTTATAGGCAGGATCCTGAAGAAATAAGCTTTGAATATCGACTTCCTAGTAAGTTCTCAAACACTGCAGAAAGGAAGAGCATATCCTCATTTTACTAAGAGGAATTGAAGACCCAGTTCAGTTCAATGACTTACCTACTTTGACTTTATATAACCAGGGATGAAATAGAGGAGTTCAGAAAGTCAATAAACTGTTAATCAAATTCTTATTCATTATTTTTTGTATCTATTATCTCATTTGCTAGACAGTGTTTGTGCCATTATCTCACATTTTTTGTAAACTGATGAACAAAAGAACAAAATTATTAAAAACTTAACCCACAGTCAGAGGAGGTTTGGTTTGTATATAAGCAGATTTCAGTCTTGTGTCTTTGTTCCTCCACCCATTTCAGCAACTTCCAGGGGAGCAAAAGGCACCTAGTGCATAGAGATACAAGTGTCTTATGATGATTTAACACAGAATACAAATACAGATCAAATATTAAGTGTACAAACACTTGTTTGGAGCTTCAGTTCATAACTAATCCTCATTCAAATTTTTATTTGTAATATATGAATATGTTTATCAAATATTCAAGTAACAGAAATTCTATCAGGGCTTTAAAGAAATAGTTTGAAGAAAACTTTCAACAAGATAGAGCAAGAGAAACCTGTTGCTACAATAAGACTTAATATGGCTTGCTTGATAAAGAATATGTGGTATACATAACCATGAAATACTGCTTAGTTATAAAAAGAAGAACTGAAATTTGTGACAACATGAATAGAAAGGAGGAATTATACTAAGGAAAAATGAGTCAGAAAAAGTAAGACAAATACCAAATTATTTCACTTATGTGAAATTTAAAGAAACAAGACAAGTGAACAGACAAAACTAAAAAAATAAAATTATTCTAGAAATCTGATTGTTAAATTGAGACTACAAGTAGGGGCATATGGGAAAGTGGGAAGGAAAAGAGGAGATAGGGCCCAATGGTGGAACATTACTGAAGCTTTTGTGGTCGGGATGCTGTGGTAATGTACATGTGAGAACAAGACTTAAATCATATATTCAGTGTTGTAAACTACTGTAACTTTAATTAAAAAATATACAACTAAAATATAAATAATAAATGGTGAAACTTGGTCTCCACATGTCTCACTCATCCAGTCACTCAAACTTCTTTGAAGAGCAGTGCTTTATTTCAAAGGAATATGGAAACAGTTTTCTTCCTAGGCTTTCATGTTTATCATGAATATATATGTTAATTGACTTTTCTACAGTTTTAGGTTGTCTGGTTTTTTTTTTAAACCAGTCTTATGAGATTCTGAGAGGGCCATGAATATTCCTCTTAAATAAGCATACAATTTCATTATGCTCACAGACACATTGGTACAGCTTCTTGAACTCACCAAATCATAGGATCTTGAGTGAAATTTTGATAGGAACATATCTAAGTGTGGACTCATATATCCTACAGAAGTAAACAAAGTAGCAAAGTAGTCAGCTCTCCTCAGTTACCATAGAGGTTTTAGATGAATGTAGTACTGTGAAGAGATCATGGTGGACAAAAACATACATGATCTGGAGTGAGGTAAGGTAAGGTCAGAGTCATACCAAGTAGAATTATTTTGGTAAGCTCTATATTCTTGGAAATGATGTTTTCCAAATCAGTTTTTATATATTTAGTTATATTTGTTTTAAATATTTGCACCATGCAAAGTATCTTTGAAATTACTTTCTTAATTAATAAAATATATAAATGACAAATAGTCTTACTTAGATAATAGTATCAAGCACCAAAGTGACTGATTACATTTAAAAGTGCTGATGATACCCTGTAAATACCCCACAGCTGATTATTGTTTATTTTTAATTTTGCCATGTAGTATGACTTATATCAATTCAATACTATATTTCAATGTGATTAAATATTTGTAAAGTTCCTATGAACTCCTATTAAGAAGTTAATAGTAAAAAAAGACTGAGTTTTAATGGCCCAGGAACTCTAGCATGAGAGGCTGCTCACAGCAGAGCAGCCCAGAAGTGGTGTCACCATGTCCGGCACAGACTACCCAAGTCTGTCAAGACAACCCAACCAAAAAGGTTTATGTGACAGTTCCTAGACACACCACTAAATAAAGCCACCCACACGGGAACACCAAGAAACATTTTAAACCCATCAATCTAAAAGTGTAGAAACAACAAGAAAAGAAAAAAAAAATGCAATAGAAACCACATATATGCCCCACATCCACTGACTAAAGGAACTTGTCCCCCAAAATAGTCAACGGAAACAAGATATATCCACCATAGCAGTAAAAGCACAAAAGCAGAAATAACCACAACTTGTTCAGCTTCACCATGTCATCTAATTCTAGAACAGCAGTGAATCAATGCATAGAGCAAGTCTGAAGGGAAAACACAAGAAGGAGGAAGGATACAAATACTCAAGCAAGTCCAAAGAAGAATAACTCACCACCAAAGATAAACAATTTGCAGAAACCAACATGGAGAACATGGAAGAAATATTATATGTGTCAGACAAAGAATTCAGAATCTACTTGTTAAAAACATTAAAAGAGTCAAGGAAAGATGGAAAAAGAAGGGAAAGCAAGAGGCCAGAAATGTTCAATGAACTAAGAGAAGTAGAAAAATATTAAAAAGAATGCATCAAAGTGAGCAATGTCATTGATGAACAGAAGAATGAGATTGAAACCCTAAATAAGAACCTGAACAAGATACAGTTTCAAAGAGGAGCAATAGAAGAACTCAAAAATGCAGGGAAAAACCAGGAAAGCAGTTAGTAGAAATGGAAGAATGAATCAGCACACTAGAGGACACAGAAATAGAGAGGAAGAGGAAAGAAAAAGAGAGAGGAAAACAAAGTAAGAAGACAGAAGAAAAAATTCGAGAGCTGGCAGACACCCTAAAGAAAACAAATGTAAGATTAATTGGAATCCCAGAAAGAGACAAGAAAGACATAGGATCCAAAAGTCTTTTCAATGAAATAATGGAGGAGAATTTCCCAAATCTGAAGAAAGAAATGAAAATAGATATACAAGAAGCAAAATGGAAAACAAACTACTTTAGTGAAAGAAAAAGCACAGCAAGACACATCATAGTAAAACTTCCAAGAGCCAAAGATAAAGAAAAATCATGACAAAAACAAGAGATAGGAAACACATAACCTACAAAGGAAAATCCATTAGACTGCCTCAGATTTCTCAGAAGAGACACTCTAATTAAGGAGAGAATGGGACCACATTTTCAAAACACTCCAAGACAAAAAGTGCCTGCCAAGAGTACTTTATCCTGCAAAACTGTCCTTTCTTTATGAAGGAAAACTTAGAACCTTCTCAGACATAAAAGCCTCCAGAATTTGCTACCACCAAACCCCCACTCCAAGAAATCCTGTAAGAAACCCTAAGACTGAAATCCACACCAGAATAAAAAGAATGAATAATTAAAATAAAAAAGAAACTAAAACAAAACAACAGAACCACAAATGACCACCAGAAACCCAATGTTAGAACCTCGAACATCAATAATTATTCTAAATATCTATGGGCTAAACTCATCAATCAAAATATACAGAGTTGCAGACTGGATTAAAAAATAGAACCCAACATTCTGTTGCCTCCAACAAACACATCTGATGCCAAAGATAAGCATAGATTAAAGGTTAAAGAATGAAAAACAATTCTACAAGCAAATGGGCCCCCCAAAAAGGATGAGTAGCCATTCTATGGCAGACAAACCAAATTTCAGAATAAAAAAAAAGTGACAAAGGATTAAGAAGGTTCAAGCCATCAAAACGACATAACAATTTTTATTTATCAACACATACTCACCAAATGAGGGTGTACCAAGATTAATAAGACAGCTACTAAGAGAACTGGAAACAAATATTGGGGAAAACACATGTGTAGTAGGAGACTTTAACACCCCACTCTCAAGAAAAGACAGATCAAAAAAACAAAATCTACACAAGGACACAAAAGCCTTAAAAAAAGAACTAGACAAAATGAACCTAATAGATATTTATAGGACACTACACCCACAAGGGAAAGAATACACTCTCTTCTCAAACCAATATGAATCATGTTCTAAAATTGACCACATACTAGGTCACAAGGCAAACTTGAATAAATACAAAAAGATTAAAATAATACCAACTTTCTTCTCAATTCATAAAGGTATCAAACTAGAAATCAACAACGAAAAAGAAGCAAGAAGAGCATCCAACACCTGGAGACTGAATAACATCCTACTAAATAAAGAATGGGTAATTGAAGAAAATAAAGAAGAAATTAAAACCTACTTGAAACAAATGACAAAAAAGACACAGCATTCCAAAATGTCTGGGATGCAGCAAAAGCATATCTAAGAAGAAAGTTCATAGTGGCCCATATCAAAAAGCAAGAAAATAACCAAAGAAAGAACTTATTTCCCAAATTGAAAAATTAGAAAAAGAGCAACAAAAAACCCAAAACCCGGCAGAAGAAAAGAAATAATAAAAATAAAAGAAAAAATAAATAACCTAGAAACCAAAAAGACTATCCAGAAGACCAACAAAACCAAAAGCTGGTCTTTGAAAAAATAAATAGAATTGATAAACCTCTTGTAAAGCTCACAAAGAAGAGAGAAAATTCAAATAAACAGGATCACAAATGAGAGTGGAGAAATTACAACAGACACAAAAGAAATAAAAAACATAATAAGAGATTACTATGAACAACTATATGGAAATAAATACAACCTGGTTGAGATGGACAGATTCTTAGAAAGATACAACTATTCAAAACTGAACAAAGAAGATATAAAGAACTTAACCAATTACAAGCAGCAAAATAGAAGCAATCATTAAAACTCTACAAAAAAACAAGAACTCAGGACCAGATGACTTTATAAATGAATTTTACCAGACATTCAAAGATGAATTAACACCTGCATTACTAAAACTTTTCCCAAAAATTGAGAAGGAAAACTGCCAAAACATTTTATGAAGCCAACATCACACTCATACCAAAATCAAATAAGACAGCACCAAGAAAGAAAACTATAGACCAATTTCCCTAATGAACGCAAAAATTTAAACAAAATCCTGGCAAATTGAATCCAACAATGCATAAAAAGCATTATTCACTATTACGAAGTGGGTTTTATCCCAGGGGTACAAGGATGGTTCAACATCTGGAAATCAATTAACAATACATTACATCAGAAAAGAGAAAAACAAAAACCACATGATCGTATCAATAGATGTAGAGAAAGCATTTGACAAAGTCCAGTATACATTCATGATAAAAGTCCTTGAAAAAACGGGGATTAAAGGAACAGACCTCAACATAATAGAAGCCATCTATGACAAGCCTATGGCAAACATCATCCTAAATGGAGAAAAATTAAATCATTTCAATTAAGATCTGGAACAAGGCAAAGATGTCCACTCTCCCCACTACTTTTTAACATTGTGCTGGAAGTTTTAATAGGGCAATAAGGCAAGAGAAAGACATAAAATGGAAACAAATAAGCAAAGAGGAACTGAAGCTATCATTATATGCTGATGACATGATTCTCTGTATAGATAACCCAAAAAAGTCCACAGAAAAATTTCTTGAAATAATAAACCAGTTCAGTAACGTAGATGGATACAAAATCAATACATAGAAGTCAGTAGCTTTCCTATATGCAAAAAGTCAAATAGAAGAAGAAATCAGAAGAACCATCCCATTTACCATTGCACCAAAAAAAAAAAAAAAATTAAATACCTGGAAAAAACCTAACAAAACAAATGAAAGAACTATTCAAAGAAAATTTTAGAATGTTGCTAAAAAAAGATAGAAGAATACATAAGGAAATGGAAATACATTCCCTGTTCATGGATTGGAAGAACTAATATCAAAATGGCCATCTACCAAAAGCAATTACAGATTCAATTCAATCCCAATAAAAATCGCAACTGCATTATTTAAAGAGATAGAACAAAAATTACTGAAATTCATATGGAATCACAAAAGACCTCAAATATCAAAAACCCTCCTGACCAGAAAAAAAGAGAATGAGGTGTTACAATTCCAAACTTCAAATTATACTACAAAGCCATAATAATTAAAATAGCTTGGTATGGGTACGAAAATAGACAATCAACCCAATGGAACAAAATTGAGTGCTCGAAAATAAAACCACACATAGATAGTAAAATCTTTGACAAAGGAGTGAAAAGCTTACATTGGAACAAAGATAGCCTTTTCAATAAATGGTGCTTGGAAAATTGGACTAAGACATGCAAAAAAAAAAAAAAAAGGGACCAAGACAAGTCCCTCACACCATGTACAAAAATCAGTTCAAAATGAATAAAAGATTTAGATGTCAGACCTGAAACCATAACTACATAGAGGAAAACTTGGGCAAAACCCTCCATGAATTACAATTCAGAAATCCTTTCTGGAAACATCTACAGATGACAAAAAAAGAAGAAGAAAAACATAAACAGGTGGAATTACATCAAACTAAAATCTTCTCTGTATGGCAAAAGAGACAACAGAAAAAACAAAAAGTCCAGTTGAAAGGGAAACAATTTTTGCCCTCCATAAGAGTGAGAAGGGTTTAAAAACAAAGACCCACAAGGAACTCACACAACTAAATAAAAGCAAACCTAGAAGCCCAATCAAACAATGGAGAAAATGACTAAAAAAATACTTCTTCAAGGAGGAAATACAAATGGCCAACAGGAACATGAAAAAATGTTCAACATCACCAGCAATCAGGGAAATTCAAATCTAAATCACAATGATATACCACCTTACACCAGTAAGAATGCCCCAAATCCAAAGAATAGGCAACAACAAGTGCTGGCAAGGATTTGGAGAGAAGGGAACACTCTTACACTGATGGTGGGAATGTAAACTTGTCCAAACTCTATGGAAAGCTGTGTGGAGGGCCCTCAAATTAATGAAAATGGAACTACCATTTGACCCAGCAATTGATCTCTTGGGAATGTACCCAAAGGTGACCTCAATGCTTATCCAAAGTGACACCTGTACTTGGATGTTTATTTCAGCACTATTGCTAATTGCAAGGACATGGAAGTCTGAAATGTCTAAAACAGATGACTGGATGAAAATGACATGGTGTATATAAACAATGGAATATTACTCATCAATTAAAAATGACAAATTGGATGACTTCATGATAACATGGATGGACTTAGAAGAAATCATATTAGCAGAAACAAGTCAAAAAGAAAAGGACAGAAACCAAGTGGTTTCACTATTATATGGGACATGAGAAAGATAAACAAAAAGGCATGAAAGTCAAAACAAGCTAACAACCAAATCAAAGTACACAACTCGGGGGCATGGGTCTGGGACAGATTGGAAACGGTCAAGGAGGATGGGGGAGGAACCCGGAGATCACAAAGATGTGAAATTTATATATAAATAAATTATTCAATTAAAAATAAAAGAAAAAGAAAAAAGATGTTAATAGTAAACAGAAAGTTCTAAATTTGGCCATATAAAAACAAGGGACTTGAATCAAAAGATGAACCTCCACATATTGTACAGATTATTTTGGGATCACACAATGCCATTTAGTTAAAATAATATATAATTAAACACAAAAATAGTAGGCAATATTTCAGTAAATTGAGACAGTTGGGTAAAAGAAATTTCAAGCTGGTAGGATTAGCAGTACCCACTATTGCTTGACTAAGTAGGCTGAATCACAGACAGTTGAACCCTATCAAAACTTCCTGCCCCAACACCCTGTCCAAACAACCTTGCAAACCAGACTAACCAAACACATGTTAGACAAAAAGATTTAGATTGTGACTCATGGTTGCATCATAAATTCCTGATGGGGGAATGCCAAGAGCCCCACATGAGCATCTGGAATGAACCACATCTGCACATGCTTTCATGCAACCTAAGCCAGACAAGCTATGATCCAGCTCCTCTTCACAGCTACTTCCCTACCTCATGGCCCTGCCCTGTAGAAATGTCCTTCTAACTCCGTTTGAGGTAGTCAGGCTAAAATCCTCCTTTTTGACACTGTGCATGAGCCTCTAGTGAAACCTTGCTGGGTTAACCTGAAATTCTCTGGTAAATTCTTTCTCCTTGAGGATGCCCAGAACTGCATACTTTGGGTGGTCTGCAACATCAATTTTTGATATTTTAAATTTTTGTTCTGTAAGCAAAGCACATTTATGGTTATGAGATTTTAATTGGACATCTTTTCCATTAGCAGGATTATATCTCCACAACTGAAACATTATTCAAAGACAAGAAGGATTAGCAGGAAGGAAAGAACACCCCAAAATGTTTTACACTGCATCTGGGGATATGTTAAACAACATCTGAGCAAAGAGAGATGACTTTTTACTGTCCCCACTGAAGTGTTTGCATTTATGTACAAAAAGATGAGGCAGTCCATGTTTATAGATTTAAATGTATTTGTTTTAGATATTTACACTGTGCACACTGCTTTAACATTTTGAGGTTGTTTTGTGAATCCCTCAAATGTTTTTGTTCAAATTAAATTTACTGTAAATGTCAGCATAAGTGAAACTGTTTTTTGACAAAAGTGAGCATTGTCATCGGGTTGCTAGATAATAGGAATGTGGACAGATACAGATATTCTCTCCTGACAATATTTTTCTCACTCTAGAATGAAATATAGTGAAACTCTGGACTTTTGAAAGGTGCCCCTTTCAGGAAGGTGTTTCAGCCCTTTTATTATCATTGTAACCACCACACTACAGTGACTACTAATTATACAAATCAGCTTCCCTTTTTTCCCTTTTCTTGATAACAGAACTATAATTTTAGCTGGAAAAACATAACCCAAATCTCTTTGAAAATAGAAATGTGATATGGTACTTAATATTAGGAAAAAAATACTAAAAAGAAGTATTTGTAAGGTTTCAGAAAAAAAACATCTTAAAGATAGAGGTATGCTCTTTTTCTCCTGTTCCTTTTCTCTCCCGCCTCAGGTTGTGGACCTGTTGATAGAATTAGTGTGACCACCTTGGTTCAGATAGTGATATTTGCTGGAAAACAGGTCAGTGAAATTTTGTCACCTCAGAGCTGATGAGTGTACTAGGTTAGGATCATCTACTTCAAAATATCAAAATAATCTTTATTTTGTTTCTTCATAATTTAGAACTGTGCTCATTCTAATATTGACTATTTTTATCACCAAGTTTTAAAAGAGTCCCCTGCCTCATACTTGATACCTGATTTTCACATCATCATGTGTTATGTTATATTCACATATTCAAAAAATAGTTCAGAAGATCCCACTGTGCCAGTCATAGGATAACAGCTGGTGAGTGATCAAAGAACAGAACAGATATAATTATGGAGCATGTAGTCTCTGGCTGGGAAACCAAACATTAAACAGATAAGCAAAAATATCTAAGCATATAATTACAAACTGTAATATGAAGAAGAAAATGATGTGGCAAAAAAAATCTTGATTTGGCTTGAGAATTATAGAATTCCTTGGAATGATTATAATTAAAAACAAAGGATATGCAAATATAGTAGAAACCATGCAATGAGAAAAAGGAGCATGTGGGAAAATCATAGAATGTGATAGTCTTTTTCCTCCTCCTCCTTCTACACTTTACCAATGTTGTGGTACAGGGAAGGGCATCTGTATTTTCTAACCTAGTTTATAGAGGATACCCAGAATTTGCCCAAGAAGACTTGTGATAGAAACACAGAGTTCATCTCCTTTTTCACACAAAAAGCAAAGTTATAGACAACACTAATACACAGCTGCAAGAAACCTTCCAGAAGAAAACATTTTAAGTTAGGGTTGAAACTTAATCCCATTAAATTTGTATACAGAATAGCCCATAAGTCCAAAATTATCTTCCCTACAACAAAATTTGTACAGGATTGCCCACACCAAAATTTAAAGAAAAATATGAAGAGCTACCTAAATAAAAGTGGATCCCATATCTAAATAAACACACATACAAAGAGAGCTTTGCTGAAGTAAAATCAACTTTCTCTAGATTAGAGACAGAAAAACTTCACCACGTGTGCCACAGTCTTAATGTACTTATGGTGACCAATGCAAGAAATAGTTTGGGCTGATCTACTGTGGGTGTGGTGGTCTTGCTGTTAAGTATCAAGCAGTTACAGGGAAACTGAGGTGACCTGGGCTGTAAGTCCTCACCTGTATGCTTAGTCAGGAAAAGTGCTGTGAAACATCCAGCAATCCCAAGGTGACCACGAGTGAGATAATTTGAGGCAGAATGTAGGTAGAAAAAGTAGAGAATCGGGGGGCCACCATCTCTATTAAGCAGTGCCCTAAGCTTTGGGCTCCTTAGGCTTTTATTGTCACTGTTATGGAGAAGTTGGTAAGTTTTGGGTAAAGCTAACACAACTAGTCTTTGTCTACAGTTAGCACCATCAGTTTGTTCTGGGATGTGTCCTTAGGGAACCCAGAACTGCTGACAGACACAAAGTCTGATAGGACTGTGCATTTTCAGACCACATCCTGTTCCTTCAGGGCCTTGATTTTCCAAGCACCCTTGGAATTCATATGCTCCTTTAGCCAGACTGATGATCCCAGACTGAAAAGACCAAAAAGCAGACAAATAGAATTACAAAGAAGACATTTATGAGAGTGGGAAAAGGTTAGAGAAAGAGATTAATTTACCCTCACTTCCTACCAGCGAATACACCTCACTGGCACGGTACCTCACTCACACATCAAAGCTAAGGGTCAAGAGAGTGAGAACATGCTTGTGTTTATGTTTTATGACAACCATGGCTCTTAAACACCATTCATATATCCCAGCAGCCCCATCTTCCTACTCAAGAAGTCAGGTTCATAGCATACTGCAAGTTGCCATGGGATCCAACTGGTATGACTATGGGAGTGGAGTCAGTAAAGACATCACTGACTAAAGTTCATTCAGGATATCATTTATTGACTCAGAGTTTATGCCTACTCTTTCCCTAACAGAAGTATTCATTGGAGAAAAGGAGAGCATATGAATAAAAATTAATCAATCTGTTGGCAGTAAAACAAAATTTTGGCAAAAAGATATTTCACATTTATATACAGTAGTAAAAGATGGATGAAAAAGGAAAGCACTCAGCTTGACATTGGCATTGCAGAGATTGCTACAATGTGTTGATGTACTTGAAAAATTGGGGTGCAGCATAACAATATGTTGTGACTCAGACAACTAATAATATAAGAAATGGCAGGAATAGCAACCCAGACAAATGCTTCTAGCATACAGTGAACTATAAAAATCAAATAATGTTTGAAATAGTCAACAGCAAGTGAAAATCTTGATGTAATTGATACCATGACATGTTTACTTTAGATAAAAAGAATAACATTTTTAAAAGTTAAGTATTAATCAGGGGGAAAACAAAAAGGGTGCCTTTGTCCATCTAAAGAAGTTTTTACAAATCATAAAATGTATCAAGATGGGTATGAACATTTAATCACTTTTATAAAATTTTATGTGGGATAACATTTTTAAGAATTTTTGGAGTATTTAGATTTTTTGTTTACAAGTTTATATTCAAAAATAACAAATAGTAAAACCCTATAAAACTTTTGGTATTTATTGAAAACTATCATGGAGCATACCATTCTCAAGTCATCTTTTTACAGATAAGCAAAAAGTAAAGGATAATAAAGACTCTGACTATTTTATATTAGTTAATGAACTAAGTAAGAATAAAGTCCATAAAACTGTATCTGCAACAAGTCTCTTGGGAAAATTATAAGTATATATTCATTAGATAAAACATGATCAATATACTTTAATCTTGTCAATGTGTCTTGACTCTATAGGTAGCAACATTCATAGAACCAGAAACTTAAGATGTGCCTCAACAAACAATTTCCTGGAAAAAAAATTCAAGATATTGTTAAGTCTATAATAAAATAGATTGCATATTATCATCAAATTTTGTTGACTAAATAAAAAGAATTTATTTTTTAAAATGTGTAAAATATCTAGCTGAGGACAAACTTCTAATTTATCTCCTCTCCTACACACTCAAGGTACCAAAAGAAATTATTAATATAATACAAAAGTAGAAATCATCACTTAAAAACTATATTCATATTCTCAAAAATATTAATGACAAATGATTGCTATTATTTTCAAGTATAAGAACTGGAGTTGAGTGAAGCCTTCAGTATATATTGTATATTCTCCTCTTAGCTCCCACTAAAATTCCATAGAAATGAACTAGAAAGGCAATTTTTGCACAGTCTCTCTATGTGAAAGAGAGCATGAAGTGGAAGGACAAGGGGGATTCCACCAGACATGAGAGTGTATGGACCCAAAATAAATGAGGAATACAACACTGATTATAAAGGGGGGTTACTTAAGAATAGGAGTCATGATTTTGGTGTAGGCAATAGGTCATTCCCAAAGTGTGCACCAACAGGTATGGGAGCTTTAAAGTGTCAAAACAGGAGATGGTTTGTGGTTATGTCATTTGTGGTGACACTTCTGAATGGGTTCTCAAGTTCCTTTTTCTGTCCAAAGTTGGTGGGTAAAATGTCTTTAGAAAGAATTCCAAAGTGTGGATATTTGCTTAAATAACTGGAAGATGTTTCTCATATCCTATAGTTGCTGAATTATTGATGTGGTCTGTTTAATTTTCACATAGAAGTTTCAACATAGTAGCTAGGATGGAATGTGTTTTACTCAAACCAATTTCTACAAGTTAATGTAGCATCACATCAGTAAGGAGGCCAGATACCAATACACCAAACATTTTTAAAGCAAAAAAAAAAAAAAAGCAAGGCCAGAAAGAAAAAAAAAAAGAGCAGATAGATTTGATCTTTCATACAGAAGTTTACTAAGAATTCAGTCTACTATACCTAGAATGTGTAGAATGCATTCTACTGTAGCCCAGACTATGTCCCTTACCCACTGAGCTCAAGCTCTCAGCTTTCTCAACTAGTAATATAGGCTTAAATCAACTAGTCCCTAAACAAAACAAAATTACAGTGGTACCAAAAAGCATAAATAAACAGGCACACATTAAAAAGAAAACACACTACACACAGAAACAAAAATTGTGTAGAGTATAGCCTGTAACCCATATTCAATATAGAGATGACAGAAGGAGAAGCCACTTTGAAAGCAACATCAATTCAATCAATTTTGGTCTTTTGGAATATGAACAGTAGATAATACTCTAGAAGGAAATATTTAGTTGGAACATATAGTAGGCTACCTGTAAGCCCAGAATGATCCACTCCCTGATATTTATGCTCTTATTAATCCCCTCACCTGAGATGCACTAGTCTAAAAATCTTTTCTAGTGAACAGCTTAGAGCAAAACTAATGGGTTGAAACCTCCAAGATTAGATAAATAAGACTCTCCCTCACCCTGAGAGAAGCCAGATTATGAACTACTTAGTAGAGGGCAAGAAATTAAGAAACTCTGCAAGTCAACTGCTTGCTAAGAAGTGGGTCCTGTAATCCTACCAGTGAACTTGCAAGCAAACCATTCAGTTGAAATTTTAGATGAATCAACAGTAAAGACCTATACCTTGGATTATAACTCTGTAAGCAGGCCTGGGTAAAAGGTTCAGCCAAAACACACCCAAATTCCTGACTCAGAAACAGTGACATTAGAAATGTTTGTGTTTTTATTTCATTATGTTTTGGGGTTATATGTTACATGGCAATAGATAAATAACGTAATACAGTAATGACATAAAAATTTGAAGCATGAGTTGGTACCTTAGTTGGAATTTCAGGAGTATCAGTGGGCAATAAGTGAAGTCATGGTTAGAATGAAATAACTCAGGGAAAACCCTAAGAGTGGGAAGGCTTCATACTGTGCCTGCCAATTTTCCTACTAACATCAGAAAAGCAATATCCCCCTCGTTATGTGGTACTCGCTTGCTTAAAACCAATATACAAATCCGAATACACAGTGGCAAATATTCTCAAAGACATGTCAACTCTACATACCTAGTGACTTTCTACTAGTTGAAGATCATACTCATTATAAGTATTTAATAAAAATAAATATAATCCTCCCTGTCAGGACCAACTGCAAAATATAAAATGACTAAATTATACGAGCAACTTGATAGGTCAAAGTTATAACTAAAAATGGCAATGAATTGTTTGAAATCAAGGCTGCTCTTAAGAAAAGTAAAAAGACATGTTGAACAATCTTTTATTAATTTGAATCATATATGCTATTTTGGGGGTAAAGAATAAATAACTGATAAAACAATTGCAGCTCAAATTAGTTCCTTTTCCTAATTAATGTAAGGAATAGTAAACCTGATACATATGAGACTTGAATTTTCAGCACTAACATTCCCAAATCAGCAGCACAAATTTGCTTAAGTTACCACAGCTATTGATAATTACATTCCAAAGATACAATAGAAACAATGTACGGGATAGGACAAAAGATATTTGTATAATTTATTTTCACTTATAGGTCAACATGACTTTTTACAAAAGTAATTTGACAAACATCTTAAGTCATAGTGAATAGATAAATGTCTATTGCAAAACCTTGATTTTCATAAACTTGTTCTCTCAAGATTATGAAGTAGAATGATATATAATCTAACTTTAGTATTTATGTTATAGATACTCTCATTTTACACAACTTACCAATATATACCAAGATTTCCCAAGGGTGTTCACTTTGTTTCCTAGCCATCATCTAATATTCTAGGTGACCATGTAATTAACATACAAAGAAAATGAAAATAGACCATTCTTCCTTCTCTAGTTCAAAAGCTGTTCCATTCCATTTCCAAGAGACAATAAATAAGCTTGAACCCTATATTATTTCATCAAATAACACCTTTACTCTTTATAGCCATCTCCAAAGTTCTGCATATTTCTCAATGTTGAATTGGAAATTTGCTGGTATCACCTGGAAAGGTCTCTTTCTATGTCTCTTGTTGGCATTTAAAAACCTCAAACCCTGCTATGAAATGCAATGTAAAAGCTCTTTCCTACAAAACATAAAATGCCAAAGTGATATTTACAGAACTTCAAATATCTTCTTCATTGAATTTAGAATTGATATATATATATATATATATATATATATATATATATATGTAAGGACAAAATGTCATTCCTTACCAGAGTTGAAAAACATTAGAACAAAATCAGGTAGGTAAATTTTCAGTAGGTATAACCCACTCTCACTACTGAAAATGTATCTCACATGAATGGTAAAATAAAAAACAAGTATGTTATGATCAGGAGTAAGTTGTTACCACTTTTTAATAATATATGAAAATGAAGTCTTTAATTTTATTTTGATAAAATTCAAAACACCAATGGTTATTAGAAAATTCCTGCCCCCCCGTTGCCTATAAAATAAAAAGTATTATCATCTACAGTGCTTAAGAAGATGCTGTGCCTGCTCTATTGTCATCCATATTAAAATCTTTCTTTCCATGATAATTTACTACCTAGCCTAAGGCATGCCTACACAGAAAAATAAGATTGTCTGATATCCCATGAAACATGTATAATTGACCTAATATGCAGGAGTTAATAGTATCAAATATTTAATTTGGCTATGGAGAAAGGGAGGTAGAGAGCAGAATTAGAAACCCATGTACCACATTCCTCAAAAAACAACATATGTGTTAAGAAATGGAAATAGTTGTATTTACAGACAGAGTGGGCTACTTTTTTTTAAGACCTTTTGGAAAACTATCCTGGTAAGGCAGATTTGCAACAATTTATTCATGGTATTGATGGTTCAGAAGTCTTAACTGAAATCAATAAATTTGTTTTCTTACTGGATGCTTGGGTAAAATAAAAGACACTGCCAAAGGGCAAGTATTTATTTTCTTGTAACGAGAAAAGAGTCAAAATCTAGCATTCCAAAGAAACTGTCTCATAAAAGAGCTTAGCAAAGTTATATAATATCGACTATTGTTCAGCATGGGACATGATCTCCAGGAATATCTTTGTTGCCAGGTGCTTCATCTTCTGGTCCTTATATTCATGCACAGAGGTCTCTGAAAAACATAAATTCAAGGAAACATGAAAGTTTGTCTTAGACAGGATTTTTATCTCATCTATTTTATTTATGGATTCCCTTCGATAGCTCAGCTGGTAGAGCGGAGGACTGTAGGAACTCATCAACTATTTTATTTATGGTCAAGAAAATGAGGCACATAACACAAAACAATTGTAGTCAGTATCAGGTCAGAGCATAGAAATGACTACAAATGTCTACAATGAGATGTGTGAAATACATGTCACTCATGCCCAGAGATAAGACAACCAAAACACCTATCATGACAACTTCAGACGGATAAAATTAAAGCACTCCTCAAACCCCACTAAGAAACACTTTACAGTGGGATGTTCAAATTTCTAAGTTTTCTGTATGTGATCCTTAGCTCTTGTTTTCCCGGTCCCCTTTCTTTATGCTTACCCTTTACAAGTACAGTCTCCTGACTACTCCAAACACTATAAAAACAACAGAGAAATTATTTCCCTACCAAGACCCATAAGAAAAAAAAAAAGAACACAATACAAAGGCCAGAACAAAAATATCCCAAAGCAACCCTGATTCAGCGGAGTTAAGGAACATGACAGATGAGGAGTTCAGGGCAACATTTCCATTCCCACAATGTTGATGGAACATTAAAAAAAAAAAAAAACGGAGGATGTGACACAACAACCAAATAAAGATGGGATACAGGCACATTCGGAAATAATGAAATCAAAAATACCACTGCTTATTAAAAAAATACTATTGAAGGCCTCAATCGCAGAAAAAACAATGGAGAGAATGAATAAACTTGAAAAGACAATGTTCAAAAACACAAGAATAGGGAAAGGTAGAGAAAACTAAATTTTAAGAAGTGCAAACAGTATAAGAACTCTGGAGAAATCTAAAGGGAAATGATATCCTTCTGTTATGGGGGTTCTAAAAGGATTAAAAAAAAGAGGAAGACTTAAAATGCCTACTTAAAGAAATTATCACTGAAAACCATCTTACTCTGGGAAATGAACCAGAAGTTATGATCCAAGGGACATAAAAGGTCCAAATATGATATCAAACAGTTTTTATGCACTGGCACACATAGCAATAATGTTCAAAAACTACAGATAAGAATAGAATTTTAAAATATCAAGAAAAAAGGGGTAATCTATAAGCAGATGTTTCAACAGAAATATTTTAAGAAGTGGAAAAGATACAGCAATCCAAATTTGGACACATATACACAGAATATGAAACCATTCGCTATACAACAAAAATAATGCATATGTTCCAAAATGCAGATGGATTATTTACAATAAGTAAGACATGAAAGTGGTCTAAATCTTGTTTAACATATGCATGGATCAAGAAGTTGTGATACCTACACATCATGGAGTATTATATCATAAAAAGAGGATAAAATATATCTATTTTTAATAAGAAAGAGGGAAGATGAGAGAACTATCTTCAGCAAAGTAAGTCAGAACCATAAACACAAATATTGTACATTCATGTAACAGACAATTCAACATGTAGAACACTTTCAAAATATACTGAGCATCAATAAATATTCTAATAGCTCTGAGATTAAGAGGGAAAAGAGAGGAATGAGGGAAGTTGAGGGAAAAAAATTTTAAAAAACCATGGCATTGAGTATTCTTTTTGGAGGCAGTGCATACCACAAGCAACAATCCCCAACTAAAGCTATCCCTAAAATGCATTAGATAGGAAAAACAGCAACAACAAAAGAAATAGGGTTAAATTGTTGTTATGTCAGGAAAAAGTAGCCAGACTCTGCTTTTGAAACAAAATAGATTCTAAGTATAACAATAAAATCTCACTGGTGCCTGGATTTAAGCCTAAAGAAGCAGCACCCTCTAAGGAAAGATGTCTTCTCAAGTGGGAACAGAAGTGCATGAAAGATATCTACCACCTGTTTTCGACACTATGGGAATTTGGGGTGAGTTCTCTTAATACTCCAGGTGTAGTCAATTTCTAGTAGGGTGCCTAAATTGTGCTACTAAGTCATCTAGCCTTCCTGAGTGAGAAGAAACATGGAAGTATCTGCTGATTTTTTAAAATGGTAATCATGTAGTCCAGTATTTGTGAAATGTAAGTACCAGAGCTTTCGGATTTCAAACGTTTAGACTTTGAGGGTATTCATGATCTTAAAATGGGCTTAAAAGGGTAGTCATGGCATGCAAGTTTACCTCTTTTTCTGAAATGAGATAGAGCAGTGTAGATAGGGGGAAAGTATCAGAAAGGAAGCAAGTGATTTACAACCTTGGACAAGTAACCTATGAACATTTCTCCTTGGTCTGAAAATCTTGAAGAAAGATGCAAGTGATAGAAGCTCCAAATAACCTCTTGCTAAGGAGTTGGAGAGTAGTGAAGATGTGGGCCAGTATATTTGAATGGGAATTTATGAGTTGTTGACCTCTCAGAAGATCCTTATGGCATGGAGATCCTCTATGAAATGGAGGTCCAGAGTGAATATGCCTACATAGAGAATCAAAGGCAGACCAAACAATTTTCTGAAACTATGTCAACATGAAAGAAAAACTGAGCATTTCTTTAGGTAAAAAGGACTTTAATCCTGACATAGCCCACACTGAGGATAAGGAGAATGTGTTAGCAGGGGTGGAGTGCGAGAGAAACATTTTTTTCACTAAAAATCCTTTAGCCAGTTTTTCTTAAACCAGAGAAAAACCTTTACCATTTAATCTGACCATTTAATCTGATACAAAAGCAGCAAGAGCCCTTATTAACCCTTAAGCTTCCACACACAAGTCACTTTTGCCATTCAGATGCCTGCTACTTTCCCTAGATCCTCCCAAACAAAGGAAAAAAAAACTTTAAACTTAGATTCTTTGCTTACTGCAGCCACCTTGTTATGTAATTTCCATGTCAGACCAAACTCTTAAAGTGCTCAAACTATGTATTACTATTACTAAGCAAGCATGAAAGTGATTACCTAAATATGCATGACAAGATAAACATAAAAAACCCAGTTACATGCCCAAACTGTCTTTTTAGTCTCTGGTCACCTTGCCACCATAGCCAACTAGAGTCCACAAACTCTTGTTCCAAAACCCTTGTTCCAAAATGGTATCTTTCCTTTCCTCCTTTGGTGTCTGTTCCAGATTCCTCCAAGCATGCAGTTGAAGACAGGTATTCCTCTTTTTTTTTTTGGCATCCTCTCAACTTGAGACAATAGAAAAACTCCAAGATACAGGAACGAATATAAAACCCCTTTTCTGAGGCCTAAGTCACAGTCTCTCCAAAAACATCTGAATTAAACTAGATAAGACAAACTCCAACATGAAGTTCAAATATCCAAACTCTTTAGACTCCTTCAGCACATATTATCAGCTTGTGCATGCTAAGGTTATGTGTTCACTAGCCCAGGCTGAAGGTCACAGGCCCCAACCTGCTCAGCCATTATGGCCAGGCTACCATCCTCCTCCAAAATGGCCAGCTCTTTCTTCTTCTAAGCCCTTTTTATATCTTTCCTACTTATTTTTCTCACTCTTTCTAGGAGGGTGTCCTGTCAATCATTTCATCACAAAAGCCTATTCTCCTTCTTCCTCCCCTTTTATCCTCTGAAAGAAGAAAACTATGAATTCTAATGAAGGCTAACACCACACCTTGGCATGTCTTTCTTGAAATTTACAATTCTAAGGACATAGGAAAGTAGATCCTTTTTCTAGCACTTATCAATGCATAGCATCAGCTATGTTAACGGGTACCCTCCAACAATTGCAGAATGAAGGTACATCAACTGAAGAGAAGATGAGACATATCAGGTAGTACTGGAAGAAAATACATATATAAAAAGAGAGGAAACACTGTCCAATAGGCAAAATTATTTGAAAAAGAATAACCTTTTCCTAAAATAAAAAGAAAGAGAAAAGCAATTATTTGTGGGAGCTCAGTCAGAACTACTAAGGTTAACCCAGGCAACGATGTTATAAGGTTATAAGCCAGAATACAAACAGACCTAGAAAGTTGAGAAGAAATGGGAGAGACATCAGGTGAAGAATCAAGAAGAGCTTGCAACTAATTGAATGAGAAGAGCTTGTAACTAATTGAATATTATTCCCAGAAAAAGTAATATTATTTTAGATTTCAAGCTATTATTATATTAAACTGAGTTCTTGGTGCCACCTTTCACTAGATGCTTATACACACAAAACGAATCAATAAGTGCTTTTATTTATTTATTTATTTCATAAATCTGGCCACCAATCTGAGAGAACGGTAGTTTATTTATTTATTTATTTCATAAATCTGGCCACCAGTCTGAGAGAACGGTAGGCATAATATCCTGAGGAAATCATTCTGGCATCTTATTGAATGAGAAAGTTAGGAAATGGGTATAGGTCATCAGATAGGAACAGGGTTCCTCAAACCCTTAAGTGCACTTGTCAGCCTGACTGAGAAACACTTGGTTGGAGCCAGGAGGGAATCCCCTTCCCAAGCTCAAGAGCCTTAAGCCCATTTATCAGTCTTATTGGAGAGCTCAGGACACCAACACAACAATGCGATGTTAAAGCAATGGAGTTGCTCTAAAAGGCTAGTAAACTCAGTAATCCAGGGGAGCCTAGGAAACCCTACATTTTCAATGGAAATCAGCAGTCTAGGAGACACCTTTGGGACCAGGCAGTCAGCAAGAGACACAACACAAAGACATCCAACATTGCTTCTCGGCCTTTTGGCTAAGTGTACAAAGACATTCAACAACCAACCCACCACTGCCCCTCCCCACCCCACTCATTGCCCACCATTTAAGCACCTGCTTCTCATCACATCAGTGACTATCCACTCAGGACTCTCTGCTCAGAGAACTTTGCTGTCCTTCTTTCCTTTCTTTTTTTCTTTTTTCTTTCTTTTTTTTTTTAAAAAAACTAGGTCTCACTATTTTTACCCATGTAACCACAGGCTCAGGTTGCCTGGGGTACCACAGACTCAAGCAATCCCCAGTCTCAGCTTCCCAGGTAGCTGGGATTACAGGTGTGTGCCACCACGTGCAGCTATTTTGGGGGAGTAGGTCTCGCTATGTTGTCCCACGTGGGACTTGAACCATGATACTTGAACCATGATACCCAGCCACGCTCCATAGGCTCCACATGCACTGTGCCCAGCTTCCTTCTTCCCTTTCAAAACCTGTCCTGACTCTTATCTATCAATGTCTCTTGTTTTTCCATAACTTTGGTATCAACATTTTTTTTTCCTTATCAAAGACAAGAACTGAGAAAAAACAAACAAACAAACCTAGGATCCTCAGACACTGAGCCTGTTCCAAATACCAGCAATTCATCATTATCTTGAGCTGTCCTTATATAAAGCTAAACAATAACAGGTAATCATAAGCTGATAACTATCATGGGGGAGATCTAGTTGTAGGCCCAAGGCACAAAGGTGGAAAAACTCACCAGAGACAAGGTAGAGAACAGAATATGTAGATTTATTGAAATACACTGTTAAGGGAAACAGCAGGTGAGACAGGAGGGTTCTGCTGCACAAAGGGAAGGTCTGAGACTCTAGTTATATTCCAGGCATCATGGATTGATTATGATGACTTGTCTTGAATGGGTCCTGACTGATTATCTGAATTAGTATAAAGGGTCATCAGTCCTTCAGATCAGCTTAGTGTCTAGGCTTCCATGGCAGGCCATCCAACCCCTTTTTCTATTCAAACCTCCCAAACTTTCCTGCAGGGCAGGAAATGGGGGTCTAGTTTTTTTAAATTTAGTAATGATGCCTAATGATACCACAACAATAACCCATCAGAACAGCTCATCAGAGTTGATGCCCCTGGAATTTGTCACATTTAGTCCTGAAAATTTATAGCTTCCCCATTATCTTGCCCCTGGTATACCCTGGTCTGCTGATCCTGGTTAACTTCTGATGACATTTATGCCTGGCACTCATTCAGGCATCATGGGGCAAGAGTTGGGACAAGTGCAATCTAAGAGTTTAATTCAAAGAATACAAACTACTGTCATATATTGTGAATGTACAGCTTATGCTATGTGTGTCCCTGTAGATTCCTATACTAGATATTGTCCTTTCTTTTTCTCCCTACTCTACGTAAAAACTATAATAATGAAAGGGATAATGGTATTTTAACCAAAGCAGTTTTTTTTTTCAGAAAAGATAATGAATTAAGTATTTAAATGATGAGTTTAAAATGTGAAAATATCAAAATTCTTTTTTCATTAAGCACTTGAAAATAAAGAACCCAAAATACAGGAAGTCCCTCAATGCAGGAGGTATGGATTTAAAAATCAATATAAATGAATGATGGTAACACATTATCTAAGTGGATTAAAGATAAGGAGAAAGAGGATTAAGGGCAGAGGTTTTAGAACTTCTCTTTAGTTATCAGGTAAAATTAAAGCTATTGATTGAGGTGATATTTATTAAGGAGTTCATGGAGGTAGAAATAAAACCAGGATCTGATAGAATACTGTGAAATGGCATTTAATTGCATTGAAGAAATTCAACAGATTAGGACCCCATTTCTGGCTATTTCCTCATTTGAATAGTGGGAGCAATAATAGTCTATATCCACAAATTTGTGTGAGATTAATTCCGTTAAAAAAATAGGTGAAAAGGCCTAACATGGAGATGTTCTTATTGGGCCTTCACATAGACTTGTTAACTAATTTCAATGTAATTTCAACCTCTTCCAAAGTGTAATCAAAATCCACTCAATTTGATGTTTTCAATCACCACCCAGTAAGGAATTCTGCATAATATAAAACTCTGATTGTCTTGGAGGAAAAAAAGGATTTGCTTCAGATAATCTTTTCTTTATCTAATAACTTTGTCCCACCCTCTTTCTGTTTATCAATGTGTTTCATTATATATACATATATATGACTTTACAATATCTAGACAGGATCTGCCTATTTCATGAATTGTCTTAAAAAGCCAATTAGATCCTCATTAAGAATCATTTTCTTAAATCCAAAGCAAGCATTTCTTAGCATGTTTGATACAGAATTAATATACACTATTTTAGTAATAATGAAAGGGAAAAAAGTTGTGAAACTGATACATATTGCTATAGCCTCCTGTGATACCATGATTTATTATTTAAAAAATTGGGTTTTCAGCACAACTTTTAGCACAGACCTTTTAAAACCTTTGGAATTTCCTAAATGATGATGGAGATAGACATTATGTTAATGGAGTAGCTTTTGCAAATGACCAGTGATTAACTAAACCAAGCCAGTGTAATAAAACCTCCATTAAAACACAAATGTACAGGGCTTGGAAAATTTCCAGGTTGATGAAAACATAGATATCTGGAGAGTAGCAGAATACCTGGAGAGGGCATGAAAGCTTGATGCCCCTTACTACAAACCTTGCTCACTTCTTCCATTTGTCTGTTCCTGAATAATATTCTTTTATGATAAATCAGCAATTTAGTAAGTAAAATGTTTCTGTGAAGCACTTTGCCAAATTAACTGAACCAAAGGAAGAGGTAGTGGGAACCTTTGATTTATCGCCTGTTAGTCAAAAGCACAGGTAACAAGCTGGCATTGCAATTGGCATTTGCAATGAAAGAGAGGCAGGCTTGGGAAATGGAGTCCTTATCTCATGGAATCTCACATTGTCTCTGAGTAGATAGTATCAGAATTGAGCTAAATTACAGGACATACGGCTGATAACTAGAGCAAAGTTGTAAAAAGGAAACTGCTACCCATTGGAAATTGATCTTGAAACCCAAAATATCCCCATTTTACAGATGTGCAAAAGAAACGAGAAAAGCCAAACATCCTAAAAGATGGTTCCCTTCTCTGACTTTGTGCTACCTATCTGTATTATGCTTTCTTTCCTGGCATTTCATTAGTGAAGCAACACAGACTCAAATTCCTTAGAAAATGATGGTTAATTAAACCTGTAGGAGTGGATATTCCAGCATGGTTTTTGAAACTTCTGTTTTTCTTTACACAGATTAGGTTTTTCTCAAATGTCTGGAAACAGTAGCTTAAAATAGCATATAGTCAAACATACATATTAATAAAACATACATTTGGCCTCCAGCACTCACACATTTTGTCTCTAGAAAGTTGTCTAGAGAACTTAAATTGTCTCATCATACTGACCCATGGTTTATAGAAAAGCAGTAGAAATTATGTTGCTTCCAATTTGTGAAACATTTATATTCAGGACTTACATTCTGAGATTAAATTGTGAAATAAATGAGCTAAACTAATACCATTAGTTTTCCCTTGAGTAGATACCTCCTGCTTTGCTGAGATATAAAAATATTCTCAGCAAGGGTTAGCACATCAAACACCCAAAAGAATTAAACCACAGCCTATTGACTATTTTAGGCAATAGACCAAGTCATAAAATCAAATATAAATATATGTAAATCCACACAACCTTATTATACAACTACAAGTTGATTAAATACCTATTCTTAATTTCTCTATAAAAAGGCTTTTCAATATTGGATAATATCTGGAAAATATGGTCATTATAAGAGGAACAACTATGTCACAGTAGTTTAACCATGTGACCAAAGGGGTGTGCAGGGACTTAAAACTAGTTAGGCTGCACATTCTAATAGGATACAGACACACACATACATAATGTTAGAGGGAGCAACTCAGTGAAAATTCCTTAATTGTGCAGAGAAGAAGAGAGAGAATTTCAAATAATTGAGCCCAATAAGATTCCAAAATTTTGCATACTGATATCTTCTTGTACCCTAATTTTATTTATACGTTCTAAGCCTGAAATAAATTGTATAGTTTAAAATTAAAAAAAGAAAGGCAGTATTACTGAGGAAAAAAATAGAAAAAGAAAACTAAAATTTGTTCCCAGTGTGAAAAAAAATCCAATTACTGTCAATATGCATAAATTTTAAATATTTTAAGTTCTCCCTTAAGTAATATTTGTGTCTAAATGTTTAAATGATGCTAACAGAAATGCCTCTACAAAGAAAAATAAAATAAGGTTTGACCTGGAAATAAAAAAGATTCCAAAATTTGTCTATCCCCTCATGGGAAATGCCCAGTGAGATAGAAATGCCCAGTCAGATAAGCTCAATGGAAAAGAAGGCAGCTGACATCTGAAATCCTGCTATAAGTCTAACATACCTTTTGGTGGGAAACCATAAGAAGTGGGCTAAGCAGGGCATAAAAAGCTAGGACAAAAATGGATATCTAAAATTCAAAATGTCCTACATAATCCGCCATGAGGTCAAGTCAATAGCTACCATTATCTCAAGGAGGAGATGTAGACTCTCCAGTGCCTCTTATTCACCTATTCACCTGTCTCTTTCCAAAGTATATCTTTTCTTCAAATCTCTTCTCCAGGTGTCTGCCCTCCTGCCTTTTGTTCCACTCATTTTTGTATCCATTTCACTCTTTCCAGTTGTCCACTATTCAGTATAGTATGTTGGGATTTCTGGTTTAAGTCACTGCATTGCAATGCTCCTCTCCCTTTCATGGAGATAATCTATAATAGCAGAATTATAGAAAGTATACTCTAATTACTCATTTAATGTTAATAAGTTCTTGAAAGCTGTGACTTTGAGTGAAGGCACTTATTGAAAAACAACTTTTATTGAGGTAATATTGGTTTACAACACTATATGTGATTCATATTTATAGGTTCACACCTTTTCAGCTGTGTTTCAGGTGTATATCCCACCCACTACCAAGGTACCAAGACACCTCCACTGTTATTCATCCTGCTTTGCACTCTTCCTGCATGTCTGCAGACCAACTTTTAGGGTTTGCTGTTGTTTTGATCCTGTCTGACCCTCTGTCTTTTCTCTATATTCCATAGAATAAAACCATTGTTGCCATAAACTAATGGATGTGAATAAAAATTAAGTTCCTATAATAAATTTCTGCTAACAAAACTATTACTTCTATATAAAGAACCAAAAAACATAATATTGAAGAAGGAGGTTAGGAAATGGGTATAAACTGTCAACTAGTAACAGGGTACCCAAACACCTAAGTTCTCTTATCAGCATGATTGATAAATAATTGCACCTGGAGCCTGGAGGTACCCACCCCCAAACCCAAGCGCCTGAAGTCCATTTACCCATCTAATCAAAGAACAACCACGAACCATCAGGGTTTACTCCTAAAAACACAGGAAAGAGTGGAACATTCAGGACACCAACATCATGATGCAGCACTAAAGCAATGGACCAAAACTAGTTTCGGAGAAGTAGGCCATGTAAAGTGGGCAAACTCAGCAGACCTTGGTAGCCTAGGAAGATTCCAGAAACTCAGTGGGCCTCAGTAGCCTAGGAGAGCCTGTGGGCCCAGATAATCAGGAAAAGACCCAATGAAGACACCCAACATGCAAATCCCACTCCTTGCCCACTATACACATATAAAAACCTGCTACTTGACCTCTCAGCTGCCTTCTCAGGACCCAGGACCTTCTCTGTTCAAAGAGTTTCCTTGTCCTTCTTTTAACTTATCAATAAATCTCTTGCTTTCCTGTAACTTTAGTTTTGATATTGAATTCTTTCCTCACCCAAGATAAGAACTTAGAGTCCTCCCCAGGTACTAGAATTCTGGGCCTGTTCCCAAAACCCTGCTTCAATATTAAACAGTTACATGCATACATTTCACTCATTTTTCAACCTAATCATTCAAATGCAGAGTCAAGGGTACACAGAACCTGTTCAAGCAACTCATTACATAAGGCCAGAACCAAGCCTGAACAGGACACCTTTCTATTGAAAGAAGCTCACACACACACACACTCGGACTAAAGCAGTTAAAGAACACCAATGAACCTCATTTATACGTGTTTGAGATATAGGAGAAAACTGAGTGCTTGGAGACAGTTCATGTAGACATGGGTAATACCTATCCATATGAAAGTGGTCCCAGGTCAGAAATGGATTGCTTTATTTTCCTAAGCAGTATTATAAACAAATGACATTGAATAAAATTCCTTTATTCAGTCATTCCTGTGCATATAAACAGTAAGCAGAACAAAAATATTAATCACCACATGAAAATAAAACTTTCAAATCACCAGTAATGCAATCATTCTAAATGCATATGTTCTTAATAGCATGAATTCACATTAGAAACACCAGCCATTAAAGGTAGAAAATCTAATATATTTCTCCCAGTAGCTGACAGATTAAGCGGACAAAAAAAAATCAACAATGAGAATAAATTATTATTACTTACATCAACATAAACTGACAAGGTGAACTACAGAATTATAATGATTAACAAAGGGCAAGTCACAAAGAAGTCAATTAGTAATTGCAAAGGCCAGTGACTGAGCAGGAAAAGGAAGTAAGTGCTAATGAATACAACAGTATTTTAAGGGGAATGTTTAAAGTATTCCAAAATTAGGCTGAGTTAGTGGTTGCATATATTGCATATATTTCTAACTATAGTAAAAATTACTGAATTGTACTATTTAAATGTGTGAATTTTATGATGTACAAATTCTGAGCAGTTAACTACATTTTGTTAAAGTTACAAAAGAGTGTTTAGCATGTGCTATAATTTCTATATTTTAAGGTACACTATTACGTATTTTAAGAAACATAATTAGTAGCAATAAATATACACACAAGATAACAATACAAGCAAGATCAAAATTGTGCTACATTTTATATATAAGGTCAGAAACCAGGAAAGCATGATGGAAAAACAGCAAGCAGAGGATTAGTACAGTAATACTCAACATTTCTGGCTGACTGCTCTTGTGACTTTATTATTACAACTTAATTCTTTATATATGTTATATTATGTTCTCTCTTTGTATACTACTTCAGTGTTTTAAAACACTGCTAATATTATTGGCTTTGTATCAATTCTAATATTTTTTCTGCTTCAAATTATGTATTATTAATGTAGACACTGTCAACATAAATTCACATATGTTATCTATCATCACAACTTAATGGGTAGAGGGATCAAATAGCATCATACAATTTTACAAATGAAAAAACAAAATGAAATTGCAACATAATTGATTTGTACAGTCATTGAATTAACATGAAAATTATAGTTGGAGCCAAAGCTAGCAACCATGATTTCTGCTAGTATTTCAGTGTATTTCCAGTAAACAGACACACTGTCTTGGTTGTTTGTCTTATTTTCTTTAATTTTCCTCTCTATAATAATAATATTTTAATAATACAAGTAATTTTCACAAAAGTAACTACCAATTTTTGAATTTTGAGTAATAACTAACCTTACACAGTAATGTTGATATTGATTCTGAATTTATAACTGGGAAAATAAAGGAGCTTTTAATTTCCAAAAGATGTGAATTGATAATTGATGAAAGAACTACTGTAAAATTCAGGATTGCATTGTATTAAAACTAACTTTTTTTAAATCACTGCAATATATTATCTACCTAAAACTCAATACCAAAATCCCTATGACAACTTAGGATGAAACAAAAACAACATGATTTCTTTGAGGATATATACTTTACATGTAATTGACAGCCCATAACAATAATACAGGAATGGTCCTCAATTTCTGAAAGTTTCACCTTGTTTTATATTTTTTCTGCTTTTAAGTGAATAATTAAAACCCTGACAAGAACACTGTCCACATCCATTCCCTAATACGAAAGAGTATAGTTCCTAAATTGTCATGGGCCAGCTGAGAAGAGATCAAATGGTCCTGAGGGGGAGGGTAAGGATTGAAATGAGTCAAGAAGACCCCAACAGAAGTGGCTCACAGCCTCTCTTTCTGGACTATAGCACTGAGTTTATTTTGCACCAGACTTTTATAGTCATCTACAATCAACAACAAAGGAGTTTCTCCTGACACTGCTTAAGTTTTGACCAAACCTACTCCACCTGAAGGTCATATTATTTTCCAATTAAGCGTTCAGTAGCTCTATCAAAGCAGGCCAGCAATGAGAGCACACACAGCTCCTGACACTAAATGTTTAATTTCACTTGTCTCTTTTAACAGATGAACTTTCTAAACTTTGTTTATATCAATAGACTCTATAATGCCCTGAATGAATAAACTTACTTCAAGATGAAACAGTGAGTTCAGATTACCAATGTAAATCAAGACTGTTTAAGCTACTGAAATTGTATATCTATTTTTTAAAGTGTGTTTGTTTTTGTATCAGGAAAGTGTGTTTTTCTGATAAATGATTCATTAAAATAATCTCCTCTGGTTTCACTACTACTAATAAGATTTCATCACCCATTGTTTTTATGAGACCCTATTAATATATATGTATGACAACAAAATTTAATCATTGCTTTTTAAAAAAATCTATTTGAGGCACACACACTAAAAGAATTACAGCATCGGTTATTTTAATATAAATTTTTGGGGATGTTGATGTAAGGTAAAATTATGTTTTCAAATGATATGCACTATAAAGTTCTGTAGTAGCACTACAATGAACTTGTCAGCTTTATCCACATTGAGAATAAAAAATATATTATGGTTTGTTGAATATATGAAGTGTTTTTCAACAAAATGTTTGAGAATTTTACTTTGCAATTATTCTGTGAGGATTTTAAGATGACTTCTGACTAATCAGGCTTATTTAATCATTTTGAAAAGACAATAAATGATTGTACAAATTTCAATTAGCAATAATTGCACCTCGGATAAACCTCATTGGCTACGATACTGCCACTGCGCAAAGCTTGTACAAATTTCAAATTGTGATTTTTTTCTCTGCTGAGTTAGCATTTGTTTACAACACTGTTTATGACTTAGGAAAATCGGTTCAAACTTCCTCAAATATACCTTACTGCACGACTCCCACTGTCAAAACAGTCAATTTGGCCTCCTTTCATCTTTAGTACCACTTCAGCCATCCCTCCCCATCCAGTAGCCTCAGTTCTAAACTCATCCTAGTCTTTCCCATTTAGATTTATTTCACTTAACATAATCTCTTTCAGTTCTATTCAAGTTAATACAAGTAGCGAGAATTCATCATTCTTGCTTATTTTGTAGTATTCCATTATTTTTATATACCCCATCTTCTTAATCTACTCCTCCATCACTGGGTGTTTAGATTGTTTCCATAACTTGAATCTTGCAGATAGTACTTCAGTGAATATAGAAAGCCTACTTCCTTTGAATTAGTGACTTTGTATTCCTCAGGTAGATACCTACTGGTATAATTGCTGGCAGATCTATTGTTTTACTGCTGCTGCTGCTGCTGCTGCTACAACGACAATGACGACGACTACTACTACTACTTAACAGCAGATCTATCTTAACCATTTTGAGGAACTTCCACACTATTTTCCTTCAGGGGCTGGACCAATCTACATTCCCACAAAGAATTTATGAAGGTTCCTTTATCTCCACATAACCACCAATATTTATTTCTTTTGTTTTTTTGTTTTCTGGGTCATCATCTTAAGCATGAGATGTTTTCTCATTGCAGTTTTGATTTACATTTTCCTGAGGAGTAATTTTGAACATTTTTTTTCTTGTTCTGTTGGTCATATACATATCTTCCTTGGAAAAGTATCTATTTAGTTCTTCTTTGTAATTTTTGATTGTGTTCTTTGTTTTCTTTTTTGTTGAGTTTATCAGTCCTTTGTAGAACATAGATCTTAGCACCTTATGAGATAAAAGATTCATACATATTTTCTCCCAAGATGTCTTTTTGCTTTAGTGATAACTTCTTTTGCTGTGTAGACAATTTTTAGCTTGATATAGCCCCTTCTATTTATTTTTACTTCTGTTTACCTTGCTTTGGAGATCCAGTGACCAATGACTATCCCAAAAGACACTGTCATTAAGTGTCTTGCTGTCATCTTTTAGTCATTAATTTTATGGCCTTGCTGATAATCCTCTGAGCTTACAAACCACATCTCTGTGGTCTTAAGGACAGACTGAGCATTGCTTCAGAGGTGGGGGGGAGGGGCAGAAGGGCACTGCTCCCTTCTCTTTCTCTGGGGTTCCTGCCTCCCTAACAACACCAGTATGTCTCTACATAACTCCCCAAATCCATACCTGTTACTTCTCTGCAGGACCACCAGCCAAAATTTGGCTTACAGTCTTGTTCTGCTGGTTCCCAATCTAGCTGCAGTATCCAGATGACTTTCGACACCCACCTCAACCTACAAGTTGTATTTCCTCAGTTTCCTTTTTGTCATGTTTAACTTTGGTCTCTGATGTGTAGGGAATGTTCAGCTTAGGTAACATTGTTTCCTGTGTTTGGTGTCTCCTGAGACCACATTTAATTATCCTTCTGGGAGGGATGCATGAACTCTCCTCTGTCACCACCTTGTCCTACCTCTATCAACATTGTGTTCTTGATGCCTTTCTTTTCCAGTTCATTACTTGCATGTAGGAATGCAACATTTTACATGTTGACTTTTTATAATGTCAATTTACTGATCTATTGTTTCAAATAGTGTTTTAGTGTTTTTTACTTATATCACCTTGCCATCTAAAAATAGTGATGGTTTTACTCCTTCTTTTCCAATTTGGATCATTTAATATCTATATCTTGCTTAATTATTAAAGCTGGGAATTCATGTATTATATGGAACAGCAGTGGTGAGTGGTCATCCTCTTGTACCTGATCTTAGAAGAAAAGCTTCATTTCCTCACCATTCAGTACGTTGCCTGCTGTGCACCGTTTGTAAACCAGAAAAATCATTGCAAAGGAGACAAAGAAAACAAACCTCTCTCCTTAACCTGTCCCCAAAAAACTGAGAAACTAAATTATTGCATTGACCTTCTAAGATTTCAATGGCTTCCCTAGAGATAGTGACCACCTGCCTACACTCCCCATTCCTCAATTACTCTTGGGTTTTAAAATGTTAATTACCTCTCAGGTTTGTGTTTGTCTTCTTTAAAATTCGACAGACCCTCACCCTGTGTCTCCATAAATACCCCTTTCTTTTGTTAATAAAGTTACCTTTTGGTTCATAACCTTCATTAGGCCCCAGTCGGCTGGGTAATCTCTAATTCTTCTCCCATACCTTGTGTCCGGCCATCAACGATTGCCATCTGAGTTTGCTATATATGAGTATTGAGGTATGTTTTTTTTATCCCCACTTTATTAAAAGTTTTTATAACAAAGGGTTTCTGAACCTTGGCAAATGTCTTCTCTAACTCTACTGAAATGATCTTATGACTTTTTGTCTTGTTTTTTGTTTATATGATTAATAATATTGATTGGTTTGTATATGTTGAATCATTCTTGCATTTCTGGAATAAATCCCACTTGGTCATGATGTTTGATTCCTTTAATGTAGTGTTGAATTTAGCTTATTATTATTTTCTTGAGTAATTTTGCACTTATGCTCATCAAGCATATTGGTTTTCTTAGCTGAGATGTCTTTGTCTGCATTTGATAGGGTGATATTGGTCTCATAAAATGTGTTTGAGAGCATTCAGTGTAACTCAGTTTTTGAGTAAGGCTTGAGGATAGATATTCATTTCTCTTTGATGATTTGATAGAACTCATATGTAAAACCTTCTGGTACTGGGTATTTGTTGTTGTCATTGTGTTTTGTTTTTGTTTTTTTATGAGACTTTCAATTACTATTTCAATTTCCTTACTTCTGTCATTTTGGGTTTTTTGTATCTTCTTGAAATTAAAGTATTAGTCTTAGAAGGTTGTATTCCTGTAATAATTGGACATTACTTCCAGGATTTTTAAAAATTTGTTGGCATAGGGACACTAATAGTCTTTTACAAACCTCTATATTTTTGAGGTGTTGTAGCTTCTCTTTTGTTTCTGATTGTATATAAGAGTTTTGTACCCCCTTTTTTAGTGAATTTAGCTAGAGGTTTATCTATTCAGTTTTCAAACCTTTGCTTACAGCCTCTAACTTGAATATCAGTATATTCCATTTTAGCAAACCTGTTATAGTCATAAATATTAAATTTTCATTTGTATTGTATTTTATTTATTTCTGCATTATAAATAAAATGCCTAGACTGTATTTATGTGTTTGCTCTAATCTAATATATATGCTTATTTTTGTATTATATCTCTTACCATAGCTAATCTATTGTGATCAGTTTATCAACACTTTAATTTTATTACTTAGCTTAGGATATAAAGTGTAAGTTTATTAACTAATAAATGATAAACAAGCATTAACTTTAAAATGTAGGGTATAATAAAAAGTGAACGAATTATGACCTTTGAAAACAGAAATTATATGACTTTATTTTAAATACCTTACATAAGTGAATGCAATTATGTAAAATAACTCTTGGACTAGAAATGCATAATACCCAGAGTTCTGCAGTGAATTGAAACTTCACAGTAAACACTTGGGAATACCCAAAATAAAATGAATGGAACCCTGACATGACAGCTCTTCAGATTGTGTTTCTTGGCAGAACATTTTTGCCTCAGAGGGAGAAGTGACTGTGTTATATAGAAAATACCAAATACTTTATGTTCACTACTTTACTTAATTTCTTGGATATTTGAGAGTTAAAGAATCATGTCTGCTTTCTTGTTACTTCAGCTACCATGAAGTTGGTCTAATTAGACTTTCATATTGATTTTTGTTATCTTCAGAGGCTACTGACACACTAAGCTTAAGCTGAGGAGGATCAATCTACTTCAGTGGCAGAAGTGAGGAGCAGTGATTGTGACAGCTGTGAACCCAAGATTTTTTAGGTTTTTAGAGTAATAAATTTAAACTTTTTGCTAAGTGAAAATGACTCCAATGAACACTTAAAATTATCTGCTCCAATTAAAGTCAAGATCAAAGGAAATGGAAATATTCTAGAGGTTTTCAGAGACTATGATATTTAGAGAAAACTAATTTTATTGTAGGACTCTAGAGCTATGTGGATCTAGGTATTACATTTTGAGACTATTGCAAAGAAAATTTTAGAATTGTGAAAACTACAAGTAATTTATTGCCTTGAACAATGAGGCAATGAAAGAGATCTGTAAAATTAGAATGCAGGTAATCACAAAAACATCTAGCAAAGTTAATTTAGAAATGCAAAGAAATAAAATCACTGGAAGAGGGAGAGTAATACCATAAAAAGAAAAGTGTTTGGGAAAGAGAGGCTGATGTTTGGAAAAGAAAGAAAAGAAATCAAAGACTAGGAAAATAAGCAAAAGCTATTACAAAGACTTAATAGTGAAGTTTAGTAAACTGACACTAAAGATTATCTATTATGTCCTTAGACCTCAGGTAATGGGCTTCTGCTCCAGTTCCCAAGTTTCACAGGGACCCACAGTAACATACACATAACCATTTGTAAAGAACACTCATACAATTGCACAGTTGGTACTTTTTTTTAACATTGGCTGAACATAGCCATTGAGATACAACCAAAAGCACTTCCCCATGCCCTCACCCAGAAACTTGAAGACAGATCACTGTGTAAAAATGCCATGTAAACTTGCAAATTGTTATGCTACAGAGGCGAGAGAACACAGTTTTTAAGTGAGTAGGGTCATTGTTCACATAAGAAAAAAATGACAGAATCCACATCAGTTATTTACACATGAGAAACAATACAAAAAAATTAAGAAGTGGATTTTAAAGGTCTAAGTGCAAATACTTTACATTGAATAACAGAGATGCAGTCAGTATTGATATAATCAACAACTCCTAGCACTAAAGGAACAAAAGAAAGAGACTGGATTTTAGAATGTAGTTTATAGGAAGTCCTACAGAGATGAAACTCAAACTGTGAAATAGTACCTTAGCAGCTAGGTAGAGTATCTCAGTGGAGCTAGACCAACAATCTAAAGAATATTTACTAGCTTACTAACTTAATAGCTTTCTGGTGCTGGTATCTCCGGGGGACACAATAAGTTTGGTTCTAAAATGAAACCAACATATACAAAACCAAGAACCCCTAAGAGGGCAAAGAATCATTACCAGACAGATGTTGACAGAAACAGAAAGTAAAATCTTGATGAAAATGTATCTTTCTTCTTCCTCTTGTTTTCCAGTTTAATTCCAGTGCTGCTCTTAGAAGGGCCTAACAGAGAAACAGATGGCTAAGTGGAAGTGGGACTTTCCAAGTCCTAATCTCAACAAAACAATGTAAAATGGAGAAAGATGGGTTAGAAGCAGGGAACATTAACAAGGTTTGTAGGGAGTTATCAAAATGCATCTCTTCCTTAAACAAAACTGAGAGAGGAGAGTATGTGTATGTATAAACAGTTATTGTTCACTGTGGATATACTGTGATGCACTCAAATAGTCAGAGTACCCACCTCTAGAATTTATTTATACCTCCTTAAAAACTGGCCAGATAGATAAATAGATAGATAGATAGGTAGATAGATAGATAGATAGATAGAACAGTAACATGCACATATAAAAGGAAACAGAAAATATGAACACAATTAAAATCCTTCATTCCAAAAATTTTTCTCCCTTTCATTAACATTTTATGTTACCTATGTCCCCCAGTCAGAATCTCAGATAGTCAATACCTCATGGGTTATATACTTCGTAGTTTTATTGAAAAAATGATTCTTAAAGAATCTGAGTATTCAGATTCTTTGATGTCCCTTTTGACCTTGGTGTAATTCTTCATTAACCTTCATTACTTGATTTGGAACTACTAAATACAACCTCAATAACACCACTGGGTTCCAGGCCTAATCTACCATTCCCACAATATAAAGGAGGATCCCATTTTCTTATTGGTCATTACCATATATGATAGGGTGATGCTCAACCCTGTTTTCTTGAGCTCTCAGTTCAAAGACATAGTCCAAAATAGTCACATGACAATTCAGTGACTCCTGGTTCTTTTGAAAACTAAGAGCTCCAGAACAACAACATAATTCTAACTTGCAGGGGAAGGAAGCAAAAAAAAAAAAAAAAAAAAAAAGTGAGTAGGATGTAAAATGAAGTAATGAAAAAATCACGTCCACCTTTAATTCCTAGGCCAACTCTTCTGGCTAAAACAATAGGTAGCATAATGATTGATCATTGATTCAAGCATAAACTATACCCTCCTGGATAAACCTCCATTGATTCAGGGTTTTACCTCCCACTTCTTGTAACTGAGTATTACATGAGTATCACAAGACAAATAGTCAAGCAATATATGCACGGAACACATTTTCATTTTTAACATTTATTTACTGTAATATACATTCTTGGCTAAAATAATTCAATTTTGAACTCTTTATATGCAATTGCACTTATTTTTTAAATCTTTAAGAGATTGTGATTGATCACAAGTCCAGAACATTGACAGAAATAGTAGGTATGTAAATAGATTTCAAAAAGAAGGTGCTGAAAAGAAAAAAAATATATACATCTTCAAAGATTTCATAGTTTGGTCTATTTCATTATTTTAATGTGAACAATAAGAATCAGTTGACTTCTGTCCAACTTGGCAAAAACTCCAAAATAGGACATTACTAAATATTGAGTGATACTTGTTAAATAAAACAATAAAATAAGTATTATAAAATTATTAAATTATGTCTTAAAATTATATCTTAATTCTCAGATTGAGAAGATCTAACAAAACTATACACATTTTTATTGGATGATAATAATAAATGATCAAACCAATGAATGGCTCATCACAAATCCACAATTCAGAACCACAAGTGTTAACTCTGGATTGACTGTTAGATGAAGAAATTTATCTTTATGAAGTTGGTAACTATACAAGAAAAAGCAAATTTTTGATCATTTACTATGTTTATTGGATAATAATTCTAGAAAAATTGTTTCACATCAATCTGAGAACACAAAATAATTCTAGTAAAATATAATAAAATTTGTCCTATTCAAATTTGTCATCAGTTTCCTTTGGCAGAATATTTATATTTATTATTATGCCAAAATGATGTCAAATAAAGAAACAAACTGGTAAACTAGGATTTTCTTAATTATGGTAAAATAAGTTATAACACAACGTTTACCATTTTATACTTATTTATGTGTACAAGTCATTGACATTTAAGGCACTCACATTTATGTGCAATCATCACTACTATCCTTCTGCAGAATTTTTTCCATCATCCCAAACTAAATCTACACAGTAGCCACTGAAAGATAACACCTTTATCCTCTCTTCTCCCTCAGAGAAGTGGACTTCTTAGTCTGAATTCAAAAAATAAAATATTTTGTGTCTACTATTCTATTTTTACAATCAATCTTTGAAGTGAACTTTGATTTTTACATGTGATTGGAAGCATTTAAACTGTCAAGCAAAAATAAAACAGGATATATCACTTATTTGCACAGAAACACACATACAAACAATTACTAGTGTAAGGGGTGGGGGAAAGAATGAATTTATAGTAAGAAATCAACAACATTTAATACAGACAAATAAATGCCAATAAAGAACATGGCAACATTGCTTTTGAAAGATTAATAATGTGTGTTAAATATTTAGCTAAGCACAATAATGCTTTTATGGCAATGGTGTATGAAAAGCAAAATTTTTCATGAAACAACAGAAAATGATTAGTTATAATAGAGATGATTTAGAAATATAATGATGCAGTGACCAAATATTTAAAGAGATGATTGCTATCTAGGATAAATAATTCTGAATCATATTAATACAATTGACATTAAAGTGAAAGAATGTATCATAACTATTTTAAAAATACACTTCAAATAGTTGGTAAAGAATTTGTTATCAAGGTGAATAACTAATATTTATTATACAATATATTAAACAGCTAGAAAAATATGAAATCAGAGTTAAAGAGATTTTCATTGGCTTTCTGTCATAGTTTTTTATCTGGTGGTAAATAAGATCTATTTTGAATGAATTAAAGAACTGATAAAGCAGCTTTCACTTATGGGCACTGATTTTAAAGTACAATCTACAAAGGATAACCCAAGATTTTGGCAAAAATTCTAGTTTCTTTCTCTGTGCCAAGCATGCCTTGGAGCTTGAAATTGTCCTGTGGAAACATGGCCTTCCTTGTGCCAATAGCATTGATGATGTTTGGAACAAGACAAGAATATACAGTATTTTCCAAATCTGCCCGAAGGTGGAACAACTTGATGAAACATCATCTTATTTGATCTTACAGACACATTAGGAGATGCTGACTACATTCAGTTAATTTCATTAGAATTAATTTAGAGGAGATAAAATTCATTGCAATTAAGGAAACATACTGATGATTCTTAAATGAAGACCAAGGCAAGTTTTTTGATAGAAATGAAATTTTAATTTGAACAAGAAATAGTTATTTGGTATGAGCTATTAATAAAATTAATCTTGTTAGCAATAGGTTATAAAAATTAATTTAAGCTTAATTATTTGCTTCTCAAATTTTGAATTAAGACACTGTTTTTAAAGTAAAACAGGTTTTGTGAAATATGACATTTGAATAAACTATAAGAAATTAGATCATATATAAATCTTGAAATTTATATATTATTTTTTACTGTTATAGATCCAGATTTAACTTAAGTTTAGATTTATGTGGCCAAATTGAACAATATTTTGTTATTTAATTCCTCTGCTATCATAGCAGAAAATAATTAAAATAAAAACATATAAAAATGCTGTGTAGATTTATAAATTGTGTTAGCAGTAAAACTATATGTAAATGAAGTTTAAGATAAAATTATATTTAATAGTATATTTTATAATCATAATAATTTTTATTTGATCCCATTACAATATAAAAACATAGTATTAAATTTGTTATACATTTGTTTTAGGTATGGTTATAAATATTTAGCCCATTCGTTGCTTTCTTAGTCAAAGGAAAAATATCTAATTTAAAATTAAGAAAACTATGTAAGAATTTTATGTTTCTACAAATGCTGTTTAAAATAAAATATGAACATCCTTATTATAACCAAATTAGTAATTTATTAAGAAAGAGACAAGAAAACTAAATTTTATGAAAAAAAATAAAATAATTAGTCTCAATAGTGAACAATAATAATTAAATTCAGTTTTCTTAGTGATTTTACTGACTTCTATTGATTTTAAAAAATAATAGCTATCATCGTTTTGTCATTGCTAAGGTTGAGCAAACTTGAGGAACAATCCAAGAGGACTAAGGTAGCACTGAAAGTAGTTATAAAGTCTTTACTAGAACTCTAGACCTCCTCCAATCATCTACCCATTCTTCCAAGCTTTACCCATGAATGGTAAACCAAAGCCAGCAGGTCAAAAACAAAGCCTTCCGGTTCTTGATTCACTTTGGGAGGCATAGAAAATTACCATGGTTTTCAGATTATTACACGTATTGAAGTCAGATAATGCAAATGAAATAACTGATGCTTGTTATTTTCTAGAACTCTAACGCAATATCATTGTGGCCCAGAAAAGCTCCTGGAACTCTGTTGGGAAGCATTCAGAGCAAGTCTTTTGAACAAGTACATGGTGATAAGTAAAATTAAACACTTATCAATAAGAAATGTGAAAAAATAAAATAATAGAAGCAAAATTACATTATGGATATGAGCGATTAAAGTTGTTTCTGTGACTAGTTTAGAAAAGGGTTTTTTTTTGTTTTTTGTTTTTTGGTTTTTGGTTTTTCTGGGGGGGGACTAGGACTCACTGTGTTGCCCCGAGTGGGACTTGAACCGTGATCCCTAGCCCCCGCCGCTTCATAGGCTGAAGCTTACAGGCACGAGCCACCGTGTGTTGGCCGCCAGATGCAAGGTATGAGAAATGAATTTACGAGAAGAGATTTGCCCAGCCACACATGGGGGTTAGATGGAAGTATGAACCATGAGACAATTTTATTAATTAATTATACAAAACAACAATAATAATTCCAAAAAACTCTGAAAGTTTAAAAGCATAAAAGTAATGTATTCTATCTATAATCATTTTGCTTTAAATAGCATAATTATGTAAAACAACAATAAAAAGTCTTAAAAGTTTTAAAAGCAAAAAAGTAATTTTTTAAAAAATATAACAAAATCCTAATCTCTACAAAATCTTAAAAGTTTTAACAACATAATAAACTTTTTTAAAAGTATACCACTGAAATCTTAAAATTTAAACTAAGTCATTGTCATATCTGCTTGTTTTAATAAATCAGTTTCTTTTATCTTATAGTATAATTCACATCAAAATTAAAATATACTTAAAAATACATGCCTTCCAACAGCATATTTCTCTAAACTAGAGCAAAAAAATTTTAATTTTTAATATCTTAGTAGTTGTTTATAATTACAAAATAAAATACAACTTAAAATGTCTAAAATCTTAAAAAATAAATTTAACAACAAAGTTCTTTAATTGCTTTTGCATAGTAGAAATATACAAAATAACCAAATTACAATAAAAAGTAAGTATAAAAAACTTATATCACATTAATTTTATGTTTAATTAATTTAATCATTTTAATAAAAGCTTAATTTAGCTTTAGAAAATCTTAATTTAAAATTACCTAATAAAGTAATAAAAAAATCCACAATTTAAAAACAATTAACAAAAAAGTTTTTTTATCTTGTCTACAATAATCTTTCTAGCTTACAAATAGCGCACAACAACCGTGCCCTGCTTTAGTTTAGAAAAGTTTTTTAAAAAATAGTCACAGCTCAATAGAAAGCCCAAAATGAGTTATCATCTTATCAGTACATAGTTGAAGTCTGGGAGTCTCTGACCTACACAGTCAAAGAATATTTCTCCTAAGGCCAAAGACTGATCTGAGCTGTAAACAGGTAACTAACTATGCTTCTGGGTTTCACTCTTGTACTCTGAATACCTGCTTCAGTGCCAATCTTATTTTCTTATTATTTTCTTTTTCCTTATTTGTTCAGGATAAAATAGACACACTTAGTCTATATGATTTACTTGAAGATATATTTAAGATATAATTCAATATTCACAAAATGCAGAGTTATATGGATAACTTTCTATACAATGGAATACTACCCAATGATCAAAAAAGATAAACACCATGCATAGAGCTAGGAAGGTTGATGCCAAGTGAAATAAGTCAGAAGGAGAAATAAGCCAGGGAAAGAAAGCAAAATTCCACTTTTATGTGTACATAACAAAAGGTCACACAAAATAAACCTTGAAAGCTGATCATAAATATAAGGAACTCATGAAGGGATACAGAAGGGGTGGGTTGTGGAGGAATGAAAACAGGTCAGGGAGTAAGAGCACAAGGGAATATAGAGATAGATTATAGGTGCTTTGGTGATGGGAGAACTACAGTGACTACATCTAAGGAGAAAAATCATATTGGTTCAAAACTTAAATTTAAAAATTATAGAAGCTTTCATTTGGAAACAGAAATGTAGTACTGAATTACTGTAACCTCTTTTCCTATGTGCCTGTTGTTTATGATAATTATGTCATCTCATGATTTTCTGGGTGTTCAAATGGGTTCTTTTTCAAGTAGTTACTTTATTTATGGGCCAAACATAAACAAGCCATTCAAATGCTAGTAAAAATCACACATTTGAATATCCTTGATATTCTTATTGTTGGAGAAAAATCTGATTTTTGAATATTAAACCAAAATTGGTACACAAGCTTTGCTATTATAGTTTTCTATATCAGCTATATTTACCCCATCTTGTAAAATATTCACTTCATATTACTTATAATCAATTGTTGCTTCTTTGAGGAAAGGGGAAAGATATCCCTTATGAAATGTCAATTTAAAAATTGCTTCATTTTACTTAAAAAATGAAGCATTCTTTTTTTATTCTTAGAAGTTATTTCCATCTCAGTTTCATTAAAGAAGGAAGTTAGTAGCAAAAACAGACTTGTGTGACCCAGTGGTATAGATATCAACACCAGTTTAAAAAAAAAATTCCAAAAAAATCACATGCTTTTGATTATTACATAAAAGATTTGTTTGGGATTTTTTCCTTGAAGACATCATCTCTTACTATGAAAGAAAAGGAAAATAGAATATAATTTTTCTTTTTTTTTAGATAATGCCAAATACATAAAGTAACTTTAAATTTATTGTATTTTTAAAGGTCACTAAGGGGTATGGCATAAAGTACTGAGAAATACGTCACTCATCAGTTCAACTTTTTGCCTGACCTGATGAAGACTTCTGAGATGAGGATATGACTCATTCTGTGCTAACATATAACTAATACAGAATAAAGACTCCTAGGTAAAAATGTGCCTATTATGTTCCATGAAAAATCCAAAATTGGACCCTTAAACTAAAATACCCAATATTTTTCACAGAATTGATTCTGAGGGTGTAGAAAGGAGAGAAGGAGACTAAGAAAAAGGAATGGAAAGAAAAAATTTGAGATTTGAGTCCGAATTACCTGTAATGGGATTACTTGTAATGTAGATGTGTAGTGATAAAAACATTTGCAATTTTATTTTTGGTAAAGCTTAGTGACATGTAAAATTTTTTATGAATTTTTTTCTATAAGAGGTTTTTTTTTGTTTGTTTTGTTTTGTCTTTTGTTTTGTATTTTGAGCGTAGGTTTCGCTGTTTTTGACAGTGGAACTGCAGGCTCACGTTGCCCGGGGTATCACAGACTCAAGCAACCCCCAGCCTCAGTTTTCCAGGTGGCTGGGATTACAGGTGCACGCCACCCCACCCAGCTATTTTTTTTGGAACCCTAGTGGGACTCGAGCTTCAATCTCCAGTCCCAGCTGCGCTCCATAGGCTGACGTTTACGGCACGCGCCACTATGCCCGTCTCAAGAGCTTTTATGTTCTTGATATGGACAACTTTTTTCTCCAGAAATAATTTTTCTTTCAGAATTTCTTAATGACTTTAATTTTGTCCTCGAAATAACTAATCTCAGTTGTTAGATTACTGATATTAGAAAAACCCACTGGGAAAAACCTCAGTAACTCAAACGTCTTTGTCATTCTCTTTGTAAAATTAATTATCAAAAGTCAATTTTGTATAAAATGAAGTTTGCGTAGGACTTGATATACTTTGACTCTTTAAACATGGACGGTAGATGCTGTCTGTTTCACTAAGTCAATCTACAGAAGTTTATATTATTTAGGAGAAAAGGACATAAAATCATAAGGAAAAACTGAGAAGTATTTTTTCAAGAGAAAAAGAATGAGAAGGGAGTACTTTCATAGTGAAGAAAAAGATACAAAGTTTTCAGAGTGAAATAAACCACCTCTAAACTTACTTATGAGGTTTGGGTGGATGGAAACCCTAACACTTTGAATAAAATAACGCAGAAACAAAAATTATGGACAATTTTGTCAATCTGGGCCATTATTTCCTTCAAGTTAGTGACCAGATTGAAAATATCTTCCTCTTTTCAGATGACTGGAACTTGAGTCCAATGCAATTGACTTGAAAGATTAAAGTAACTGCATTCTTCTGGTCATTTTCCAGATCATAACCAAAAGTTAAGAAGAAGGAAAGAAGAAGTTTAAAGAATTGAAAACAATTTCACCTCATTAGCCTAATGAAGACTCTACTCATACATTCTGTTTGTAATGCATATTAACCCTGTCATAGCAAATGAAAGAATTGTTGATACATAAGAGATGGTTTGTTTTTGCATGGGTGTATGCTATCTTATTTAAATGTTGAAGACATGGATTCTAAAAAAGTTTTACCAATGAAAAGTTGAATTCAGTAGGTTATTTTACATAAATATGATGCCATAATAAGTATCATAGTGAGGCAATACTAAAAAGAAAAATGTTTGTGCAAGTAACAAATATGTTAACTCATTTCCATCCCTTTAACACGTTTTCTTTTCTTCCCTGTCTACCAACACATTTCTGTGCAGTATGACCCATTCACCAGTATTTCATGTGTAGAGTGTATAAAGAGTGTTGGTGCACACGAATATTGTTTGCCCTGTGCTCTGATTTTACTTCCCCTCCACTTTAATAAGCAAGTTCTTCTAGAAGGGGTTGAAGTTAATAAAAGAACAAGAAAAGTCAAAGGATTTTAATGCTCTTAGAAATATGAAAAAGAAAAAGAAAAATCAAAATTCCAGGCTTAGAGTAACTGCTATGGTAAGGTATTTGGGATTACAGCAATAACAGTAATTACAATGTTGTAATAAATAGATTTCATTACATAATCATTGTAATCATTTGAAATATGTTGCATCTACAAGAAGAGATGTGTCTTGTTTCTGGTATGTATACAATATCCATTTTTTATTCAAAAGTTTGCATTTTAATCAAAACAAACTATCCATTTATTCAACAAATTTTATTGCTTTTCTGACATACACCAGATGATATATAGTAGTATACAAACATAAAAGCAGTGACCTTATCAAACTAATATTTTTATCCTCTTATCTCATTTTGGTCTCCATCCATCCTCAAAAATTATTAGTGTATATAAATTGAAGTGAAATAAAAATTAAAGGGCACCTTTAAGAATCATATAATTGTAGGATAATCTAGTCATTTTAACTTAAACCTTTTTATCCACTGTGAGATGATTTTCATGTATAGTGCTGATAAGTGATCTAATTTCAATCTTTTGCTTGTGGCAGTTTTAATTTAAAAAAAACAATTTAGTGACAAGGATTCTTTTGTTCATTGCATGATCTTTATTTCTTTTTCACAAATTAGATGTCTATTATGTGTGATTTTATTTATGGTCTCTCAAAGATATTCTATTGGTCTATGTGTATATTCATGTTCCCACATCATATTGTTTTAGTAATTATGGAGTTATATAGTTTGAAGTTGAAAGTGTGATACCACTATTTTTTCATTGTTAATCCAGAAACATATGGCTATTCAGGGCATTTTGTGGTTCAGTAATATTTATTACATTTTTTTTAAAGAATGATATTGAGGTTTATATTGGAATTGCACTGAATCTGTTCATTGCTTTGGATATTGTAGCCATTTTGATAATGTTGAGTCTTCCAATCAATGAGTAGGGGGTATCTTTTGATTTAATTTGGGTCTTCTGTTTCTTTTAATGATGTTCTGTGTATTTTCCTTATGTAGATAGGTCCTTCACCTCCTCTGTTAATTTATTCCCAGGTATTTATTATTTCTTTTGGTGAGATTGTAAATGAGATGCCTTTATTAATTTCATCTTAAGCTTATTGCATGTATGTACAATAGCAATGCATTTTTAGAGAAGAAGCAAAGAGAAGATGCTGGAAAAAGACTGAACTTTGCAGTGCCTACAAAGGGCACCGTCTTGGACATGTGTTTGGGACTTTTGAACTAAATGGGTGATTGGGTTAAGATAACTGGCCACTTGTGACATTAAGAACTTTTTGTTTTCCTGGTTAATTTCACTTATTAATAAAACCCTGTTGTTTAAATTGCTTTTGTCTGGCAGTTGCTATGCGTGGGTGATGAGGACCTGTGGCTTCTTGGTTAGAGGCTTCTGCCTCTTTTGGACTGGATATCATTGTCACAGGTTTGCATCACAGAGCAGTTGCCAATCAAAAATGTAGTTCAACAACAGGGTTTTATTAACAAGGGATTTCAACAGGGAAAAAGAAATGTTCTCAAAGCCACAAATGGCCAGTTATCTTACCCCAGTCACCGTTTTCAGTCCCAAAGGTCCCAAAGACACATGTCCAAAATAGCGCCCCTTGGCCTCTCCAAAACTGAGGCAGGCACTGCAGTGTTCATCTCCAGTGTTCAAACTGCTCTGCTTCGCCAAGACTTTTTAAATTTCTTCCACAATTGCTGTTGCACGAATCAGCTTTCTAAATCCCTGGCCATCACCTCCAGGTACCAGCTCACTATGGCACCTTTCTGCGGTGCCACACTCTCCCTATCAGCAACTCTTCTGCTGGCCACCATAGCTCCTTACTACCACCAACTCACCAACTTTCTCTTCCAGGGGGCTTCCCCTGGCCAGGACACATGGGCCCATTCTCTCAGTCTGCCATTCTCATCTCTCTCTCTCTCTCTTTTTTCTCCTTGACCTTGCTCCTTCCTTTTATCTGCCTTTTGCCACTTCTGGCTTCTTCTCCCAGGGCCTTTCTCTCAGACTCTGCTCACAAGGGTATTTTGGTGCCAATACAATTTTTAACTGCATTACTATCCTGTATCAGTCACGATGTATAACCCTTTTAATGTTTCACTACATTTGGTTTGCTAAGATTTTATTAAGGATTTTTGCATCTGTGCTCATTAGGGAGACTGGTCGATACTTGTGATGTTTTGATATTGATGCAAAGTTGTCCTCACAAATAAAATATGTTTGGGGGTATTCTTTCTCAATTTTTGAAGGAGTTTGAGCACAATAACTATTATTTCATCTTTGAAGGCTTCTGTTCCTGGATTTTTATTTTGGGGAAATTTTATTATTTGATTGTGATTGGTTTGTTCAGGTTTCTTATTTCTTTTCTATTTAGTCTTGTATGATTGCATGATTCTAAGAATCTGTCCATCTCACCTAAGTTGTTGAATTTGATTTCAATATGAGAGGGCATAGTGAATGTGTAAAATGCTGGAAAATAGATTTCATTATCACTAATATAGATCAAGTAGAAGGTTATAATCTTTTCTGTCATATTTCATTTTTGTGTTTGTTTCTATAAACAACGTTCACTGAAAAAGATGGCATGATTATGTAATCCAAAAAAATCTTCATCTTTCCACTACCTTTATGTGGAATTACGCAAGCAAGTAAACTTCAATGTTTGCTATGACAAGTACTTTTATAGAGCTGACCCTTGAACAACTTAGAGGATTAATTATGTCAACATTCCCCTCCTCCATCATATAGTTGAGACTTGGCATATAACATTTTTGATTTCCCAAAAAATGTAACTTTTAGTAGCCTGTTACTGACTATAAACCTTACTGAAAAACATCTTCAACTAATACATATTTTGTATGATATATGTAATATATACTTCATTTTCACAGCAAAGTCATCTAGAGGGATAAAAATATAAAAGTATCATATTGAAGAGGGAATACATTTTCAGTACTCAACTGTACTGAGTAAAATGAGTACAATGACATAAATTTATCTCTCTGTTTACAATAAAATCAACCTATAACTAGAAACCAAAGCAATGTAAATCTGTGTTGTTAAGGGTCAGTTATATGTGCAGCTATTGATGCCAGTAAATTGACCAGTGATACATTACTTTTAACATGCTTTATTTCAACCAATTACAATATTATTTTTTGCATATTTTTTCACATTATAGAGCTTGGGACTTAGACCTGTGCCATCAGTACTAAACATCTTCACTTTTGCAAGAGTCTTGAGAATCTCCTAATAGAAAAAAGATATTACTTTTGGTGAGTGTAATATGCTGCTCAAAAGAGTCTACTGTTTGATATGAGTTGTTGGTCATTTAAAAGTACATATTAAATCTTGCTCTTATCAAAGCATAAAGACTGCTTCACCAAACATGAACTAAATTCATAGAAGGAAATTTCTTTTTCTTCAACATACAGTAGCAACATTGCTATTCTTAAAGATTGTGCTTAAATTTGTAATATAATATTCTTATCTCCCTTTATCGTAATGCAATATATCTTTTCATGTGGATAAGACTTAGAGGAATACAATACCTTCTTCTTGTTATAATATTCAGGAAGAGGTTATTTTGATAGCTTTCAATATTATAGATGTTTATGACAGGCTTTATAAATTTAATTAAAAAAAATATATATATATATATAAAGTTGAAGAAAACCAGGCTGAGTATATATTGACCCAAGATCTTCTATTAAAACTGTATTTATAAGTTAATATAAGAATGCTAAAGATTTTTCTATCTATTTGCTTAAGACTTTCTCCTTAAAATTTTAGTGTGCATAACAATCTGATCAATTGAGCATATTTTCATTGAATTGAAATGTACATATGTACATGTGTTTAGTGAAATGTATAAATATATATATGATTGAATGTTTAAATTTGTATATAATGAAAATGTATAAATGTTTATTTGTGCACATGTACATGAGCATGTAAACATATATATCATATGCATACACACATAGTCTTGTGTATATATATATAAATATATATATTTGAAAAATGACATACATAAATTAATATAATATTTGCCATATACTATATTAAATAATTTGGATTTTAAGTTGTGAGCTTCAGCATCTAATAATATTTTGCTGAAATAGATAAATTTGGATATACAGTAGGTCATAAAAAAAGTCCTAAGAATACTAACCTGGTTGACAGGACCTGTTTTTCAACATAATTTGTAGTAAAAATTTTAGGAAAAATAGCTACATGGAATTCAATTAGATAAACCCAACAATAAAATCTAAATAATTAAATATAGCCTTGTGAATATTTTATATAAATCTTGATGTACTACGTTTTTTACCACAGTATATTTTTTGCTTTCATTTTTGTATTGCATGTTAATGTAGTTCATACCTATGCTAGATAAACTTCATTGCAAAGTCTTTATAAATCCCAACATTCATCTGTTTTATCTAAGCATTTTGCTATTATTTAAACATGAACTTAATGATTAAGGCAAGCAAAATATGCACTTATTTATCATATAGTTTCCTCTCACAGAGTAATGCTCTTTACTTATTTACCTAGTTTAACTCTATTAGACAATATTACTACTATTCAGATTTCATAACATTTTCTATCTACTCAACTCTCAAGCCTATTTTACAACTGTCACTTCATTACCTTATCCCAAACCACATCCCTCTTCAATGACCTATTTCATAAAAGGCCAGATTGTCAGGAATGAACTACTTCAAATCAATATATTTCTATGTCTTTAGTCACCCATCCCCATTTTTTTTTTTATTAAACTCACCAGGTTATTGTACTAAATTGATGTTTTTATATGGACATATAAAACATTTCTATTATTTGGCCCATTTTTTGGAATTCTTTTTGCATTCTAAATAACACTTTATTGACTTTTTTTCATGGAATTATGGAAAAACTAGGAGCAAATATACAATTTGTTGCAATGGTTCATTGGAGATTTAATTCTTTGCAATTCTCTGCCTTTACATTTGGTTAAAGCTTAAGAGCTCAAACTATCAAATACTTGAGGTGTAGATGGAAAATGAAATAATGCAATAAATGTCTACATTCATATTGATTTTGTAGATGAATCTGCTTTGTGAAAACTGACATCCAAAAACCCAATATCATTTAACAATAGTAACCTTTTTAGTTTTTTAAGAATGTGGCATCTCCATAATCAGGTATAATCCCCAGCAGACTCTTAGTGACAGGAGGAAAATTGATCCTCATCCACTCATACTATATATAAGGTCATTTCAAGGAATCAGACTCCCAAGGGCCATATTTCCAGGAAAGCTAAGGAGTGCCAACAATTTAAGATACAATCTCCTGTTTTCTGCAGTATCTGACATTATTTTTAATGAGAAAGTTTAAAGTATTCCTCAGGAATTAAGAAATTACTGAGGCAGTGGCTCTGAGATGTGCTAAACAGTAAGCAATATTTCTTGCTTTAGTATTACACTTATTAGTATGGAATTATTGATAATATCCTGATATGTCTTAGAAATTTAGATAAAATCTAACAAAACAATGAAAGAATACTCTTTTCAGTAAAGGTAACTAAAGGACCAAAAATTTTGTGGAGAATCAAGAAGCATAAATGCTACAGGAGTACTATAAAGCAAGAAAACAAACAAACATTAAAAAAGAAAAATAGAAGAGGCTTCGAAGGCAATGAGAAAGTGAAAACAAATCGGAAAATGGTATTTTTCAAGGTTTGCTTTTGTCCAAATGTCTAAACTCTCTTGACCATAACCTCACCATCTGTTAAAGTGACTAGCTACCACAAAATTCCCTCAGACTTATCCAAATCTCAGAGAAGATATTTAAAATGTCTTAAATATCTTCCTCTTACCTGAGGCTGAAGATAAGGAAGTGATGGGGAAAGGAGTGGAGTGATGAAGGGGGGGAGGAGGAGAGAAGGTGGAGGGAAAAAGAAATGAAGGAAGGAAAGAAGAAGGAGAAAGAGGAAGGGAGGAAAAGAAAGAAAACAGATTTAAACTTACAATGAGTCTTTAAGTGATACATTTTGGGAAATGAAAACAGTCAGCTATATTATGCAGTTTTGCTGTAACTCATCATCCTTTTATTTCTGTCTGCTGGCCACTTTTCCTGTCAGGGAATAATTTTCCAAATCAAAAGCAATAGTGTGATCCTTTTAATTAAATTATTTTTTCTATTCCTATGGTTGAAGATAATATCATTTTTAGGACTTTTTAAAAAAATTATTTGCTTTTCCTTATGCACTGATGGCAGAAAATATTTGAATTACAGCTTCTTATTCATATTGCTTGATCAATTAGACAAAATTCTGCTTCTTAAATTCAATTTCATTGATATCTCATTCAGAGTTATATTTGCTGTACTATCTTCACTTTCTTGTGAGGACCTTTATCCCTTACAATCAACAAAAATGTCTTAAAGGTCTCAGGGTCTACTGTGTACCCATACTCTTCCAGCACCTGGGGCTACATTAATGAGCCATACACCCCCCACTCTCAAGATGTTAATACACTAATCAATTAGCACACAGTGATTCAAGGTGCATACACATATGTATACATTCAATTTATATGAATTATTTACTTCACCAAAAGATTTAGTTCATCAAATATCCTACACTCTTACTAAAACACTGAAAACAAGCAATCCAAAAAATGTCATTTTTCTGGGAGGAAAACAAAGTATTTTATAAACTTCTAAACTTTACTTCTAATACTAAAAAAATTCTGTTTGCTTTTCATTTTCAAATCGGTAAAATATCTATGATACTAATTGCACCATTTTTCAATTGTCAGCATGTTCTTTTTCTAATATTTAAATTCTGTTTGCTGCATTCATTTTTCATATCATTTAATATTACAGAGTGCACCCTTTTAAACTGTGTGCCCTCTACACAAAACCATCTAGCATAAATAATATCTGAAACCTAGAGTAACATTAAATTCTTCAGCTAACAGAATGAGACCTGTGAAAACAAGTTTGCTTTGGCCAGTCCTGAGCCAAAATAACATGGTTTTTATGCCACAACATTGGCAGTGGAAATTGATAATAGTTTTTTTAAATTAGCTTAACCTTTATAAGATTAAATGGCATTTATGGGGGGAAATAAGTGTATATATTCTATATCTTTTTTAATACTACTTCACAACTGCTCTCAGATGTTAAAATATCAAGTGACCTGGAGAAAAAGCATTATAACTCTAAAGAACTCAAAAGCAATTTGGTAAAATGTTCTTTGAAGTCTCTGAGGCTGCAAAAGGCCAAACACATGGAAGTTTATTTTCCATTTTTACTGACTGTAGTTTTATCCAAGACCAAATGGACCTTTCATTTCATGGCATTTTCGCAATTCATTGCTTTTAGTCCTTAGCTCTTCCACAATCAGGATGACAGGAGGAAACGGAGCTACAATTACCAAAAAGATCCTATCTGGCAGTTGCCTCAATGGGCAAGGCTACTATTCAAGCTGCTATAAATGTGTTAGACTACTTTTGACCTTTTTCCTCATCTCAGTGAGCTGCAAAGGAGAAACACTTACTAAACTGTTATTTTTCTCCCAAGATTCATAACTTGTAAAGTCTTCAAAGTGAGTTATCCTGATCAAAAGAGAATACAATTCCAATCTCGTGCCCCAAAAGCTTCCTAAAGATACCAATTTGCCACATGGACATTATTTTTCTGTCATTGGCACAAAACACAAGTTAATAGGGTTTTTTGCTGTTGTTTATTTTGATTTTAACGAGAAATCATTCTAGCTGTTGCATTTTACAGTATGTGACATAAATTTATGGCTATTTTGTATTTATCTTGCTGAATAAGAAAGTACGTTGAAAATAATTGGAGTGAGGAATATTGTTTTTTCTTTTATGTTCACTTTTGACTATCCTTTGTGAAACATGTTCATTTCTGTTGTCTTCTCTAGGTAGAGGATAAATTCTTCAGACCAGTGAAGAGGTATCCTAATTGAGAAAGTTTACTTTGATGTTGCATGGTGATGAATAAATTCTACTAAGAATAGTTGATTAATGAACTTTTTTTTCAAAAGAAGTACATTTTATGTTTATTTAAAGTCTTAGAGTTTTACTTCTAACTATCAACACTAATTTTTAACAAACACTTTAAAACTTTCCAGGTAAAATTATTATTTTCTGTTTATGTGGAGGATAGTCTGCAATCTACATAGTCTGTTATGCACAACATACACATGCACTGTACATGTGTAATATATATATACCATAAATATATAAATGAACACACTATCATGCTCTTAATTATGTCTTAAAACTATATGGAATTACATAGGTCAGATTTTCTGTAAGTAATAAAAATAATTGTGCTTTTTGTCAACTTTATATGGTTTTCTACCAAGTCATATATTTCTAAGATTATTAGAAATTTTAACATTGAAAAATCTGTGAGGATGCAATTATATGCCCAATGAAATTGATGGGCTTATTTACACTTCTAGATTGTAGCCAGATTTTAAGTAGAGTATCAATTAGTAGGAGACTTTGTTTATTCTCACTCAAGGGCAAGTTGCTCTTTTTTGTTTGTTTATGTAATCCAAACACCAAGAAAAATGTTTGTTATCTAATAGAAACTTAATAAATATTTGTTGAGTGAATAAATAAAAGATTTATGATTGCATACAAGATGAAAACATGATCTTACATTTGATGGAGCTATTTGTCTAGGTGGAGGAAAAGGGGGTGATGAGCTTAACATGGAGAAAACAACATGTACAAAAGAATTATTGAAGCAGATAATCAGTAATGGTCAGGTTGAAAATCCTCAACTGAAATATAGAAATTGGCAAATATAGGGACTGAAATACAGAAATTGGCAGAAATGATTTAAGATAGAAATAAACTCTATTTCAGAAGTTTTTGAGTCTTGCTAGCAATCATTATCTTTGTGTTTATACCAATGAGAAGCAATGATCAGAATTCATGCAGAGTGGTGATAGTGTGATTAAATTTGTATTAAAAAAATCTTATTTGAGGAGCAGTTGTCAGTCAATAATCATATAAATAAATAAGCAATTGATAAATGGTATGGATAGCGTATAAAGTACTGTGTGATCTGATAACAAACTTAAGATTTTTCCATCTCCCCTATAACCATCCAGGGCAACCTAGGTAGCCCATAGTCTTATGGGATAACATTTATCCGGATGCCACATAGTCTACTAACTTGGCTCTCTTTTTCCAACATTCTGTCCCCTAAACTCTTCTTTGCTCCACGAATATTCAAGAAAATGGAAGTTTGAGATAATTGTGTTTAGTAAAGCAAGTCAGAAAAATAATAACAAATACTGGACATTTACATAGCAAATGATTTGATAGAGTGAAATACTTTTGAAAGCTATTAAACATTAACAAACTTTGTGGAGACTATAAGTTTAAGGAGGGAGGAGGGAATGGACCAAAGGAATATAGAGGATGGAAAAATACATTAATAAAGATCTATCATATATGACTCAGGAATTCCACTCTTAGGTTTTTACTGAAAGAATGAAAACACACACACACTAATTACAAAATATATGCACACCCTTGCATTTATGATACACTATTTGCAATACCCACATTATGGAGACACACCCAAATTGCCCAAGGACAGATGAGTCAGTTAAGTTGTGGTACATGTAAATAATTAAATACTGCACAGCTATAAAAAAAAAAAGACACCAAGAAAGCATGTTGTCATTTTTTGCATTTTGACAAAATGCAAATTTTGTCATTTGCAACAACATAGGTGGAACTGAAGGTGATTATGGTAGGCAAGTAAGAAAAAGAAAGACAAATAAAAGATTATTTCATTCATATGTGGAACACAGAGAAACAAAACAAAGGAACAGACAAAACTAAACTAAAACCCTAGAACTCTGTCAAATTCAGGCTCACAGAGGAGATGGGGGCTGGGCAGTAAATGAGAATGGGCACTCAATGGACTGTGGTGGAAGACTGTGTGCCTTAGTAATGAGTGTGGTGGGGTGGCACACAGCTGGGAAGGGTCAATCAATACCTTTAAATAATGTGTTGTGTTTTAAACTAAATTTTTTAAATAAAAATTAATGTATTAAAAAGTCATGAAATTCTTTTAATAAGATAAAAATTTTACATTCTGTATACTTGTCCTATTAATCCTTCTGAATTCTGGAGCAGCATAGGAAAACTAACCCTCTTATGATTTTACTGTTGATTAAATATTTAAAGGTGATTTGTTGAGTTTCCTCTTTCAAGGTGTCTACCTACATGCCTACTCAGGCATCTCAGGCGTCTACCTGCATGCCTACTTGCTACTATGCGTGAATCACATTTTCACAATAAATACATGATGATCAAAATAATCAAAGATCCTTCATTTAATACACTTGCATTAATAAAACCTAATGATAATCAGTGTATTTATAACTTCTATGCAATCTCTTAGTGCACTTAATTTAACTATGAATTCATTTTAATAAATCATCTTGATTTTCTTATAGAAGCATAGATAATGTCACGATGTAAATTAAACTCTCTTTTTATAAAATATGGCTCATCCAAGGAATGCACATCTATTTCTGAAAAACAATGTCAAAATGAGAACCTTGCCCATTTTAATTAGGATAATAACAGACCACACTAGTCATTTCCTCTTATCTAATAAACTCTGCAGTAAAAACCTAAAAATGCATTTGAAACACATAAAAAAAACACATCCAATTATTAAGGGCAACTTCTATTTTTGTAGTGTTTGTAGTTTTTCAACCCAGTTATAAATAATTTGTTTTAACTATTATACCTGATAAACTGATGTCTAGTTACTATCGAATAATTGAGCAGTTAATTGTGGAATCTAACTGAATTAGAAACTATTATAAACTATAATATATATTCTTAAATGATAATTAAGATAATTGCTGTACATCTGAGTGCATATAATAAAATAGACAGAACTTGAGAAAATGTTAGAAATTTCCAATTTGAATGTATTACTTTGTACATTGTATTGTCTAATGATAAATAAAATAGGACATGAATTTTATGAAAGAACTGACATAGTTATACACATAAAATCTGAATCCGCATAGGGAAAATACGTGTCAAAATATATCATAAAGCTGATGTTATCATACAACCAAAAACATTTATGCAGAATCTACAAAATGTAATATATATATTTTATTAAGAAATTAACATATAGAAACAATCATATAATTTAATGACTAATAATATAAAGTGATATACATATACTATCAGTTAGTTCTTGTATGTAATTATATGTCCATATACATAGAAATATAAAATACCTATATTTTTATAAGTATAGATATATTTTAACTGAAATTTATTTAGTTACACTTATTTGTTTTCTGTAAGTTGAATACTTATCAGTTTTTCAATACATACTAAATGTAATTAAATTCAGGCTAATATTCACTACAGGTTCTTTCCTCATCCAAGTACAGTGGTAAAGCAATTATTAGTTTGTATAATAAGTCTCAGTTCATAAATTTGAAGGAAAAAATACCATATGGACAGTCACCTAAAAAGTGGACCAGATAATTAGTTGAGGCTTCATCTATTTATATTTATCTTCATTTTGGGGTTGTAATTTTTATTGCCTGAATAAATTTCATTTTTATTGTGGATATGAGGCATATAAATCCAGTGGTACCAACACAGGTTTTGTTTCAATATTATGTACTATGAATTAATATTTTTCATAAAAATCTAAATGTTTGTAATTTCTATATTTATTGACATATTGCAGTCATTGGCTACTGCAGACAGAATATTGTACCATATAAAAGTGTAACAAGTAAATATAAATATATTAGCAATTTTATATTTGATCTTAATAGAGTATTAAAACATTTTAAAGTCTGCCAAGTAAAAATTTTAACATCATGACTAACTGTCCTGAAGTATATATCCATTCTATTTACCCAAGTATCCCAAACCATGTTTTTCTTCAATACAATAGTTATATAAACTGAAATTTTATTTAAAAAAATAACTGTAAATACAAATCTCTTAAGTACTAAATTTTTCTTTTATACAGTGCTGCAATTATGATTATTTATAATGCAAATTACAGTAATAACATATGAATATATTTCACAATAATTATTTAACATATCAATTTATTTTCTCATTGTTTATATATACTGCTTTTTAATCTATTACATTTTCAGATGTGCTATCACACCACAGGGCCCCAAAGCAATTTTTTTCCTCCACCACAATTCATTGGGTCCCACTCCCACCTTCCCTATCTATGGTCCTAGATTTGTTTTGGCTTTATTTAATATTTCTTTCCATTGTTTTCTCTATCTTCTATACATGAGGGAAATCATCTTGTGTTTCTCTTTGTTCTTACTTATTTTATCATAATCCCTTCCAGTTCCATCCATGTTCTTCCAAATTGCAAGACTTCATCTTTGTTTATAATTGGATACTATTCTATAGTGTGTATATATTTCTTAATATACATATTTTATTTATGTAACTTGATTATTATAAATGGTACTGAAAAGAACCTAAGGAGTGTATATATCTTCTCCATATATATTCTTCAGGTATGTATCTAGAATTTGAATTGCTAGATAATATGGTAGACCTGATTTCACTATTTTGATAACTGAAGGTTCCATACTGTTTTCCACAGGGGCTAAATCAGTCAATGTTTCCACATTATATGAAGGTTCTGTTTTTCACACCCTAACCAATATATGTTTCTGGATTTTTTGGCTCTACTCATAGATGCTCTACTCATATCTTATGTGGTTTTGATTTGTATTTCCTTGACAATAGTTATAATGAACATTTTTTTCATGCTACTTTGGCCATCTAATGTCCTATTTAGATAAATGCATATTTAGTTATTCTGTCCATTTTTTAAAAATTGGAGTTCTTTCTTTGTGTTATTTCATACAAATTCTTTGTGATCTTCGTTATTAGATCCTGGATAGACATGTGATGTACAAATATTTTCTCCACTGTGGGTTGTGTCTTTTTATGATATATTCTTTCCTGGTAAAGAACTTTTTTGTCTGATGTTCCCCATGTTTACCTTTGCTTTTTGTTCCCCTTACCATTGGTGTGAAGTCCCAAAGGACATCCCAAAAGTCAATGTTGTAGAATGTTTTGAATTTTATGGTTTCTGGTCTTACTTTCACAAATTTAATCCATTCTGATTTAATTTTTGTTTATGGTCTGTTATAGTGTTCTAATTTCATTCTTTTTAAAATAAATACTGTTTTCCTAAAATGATTTGCTAAAGATGACTTCTACTACATTGATAAAAATTACTTCCATCCACATTTTTAAAGTTTTTTTTTTCAGTAATGGATGGTTAAACATGTCAAATGATTTAAACATATCTTGATATGATTTATGATTTTTAATTTCTTTTTCATGATGTAGTGATTCCATCAATCAGTGAACCATTCTTGCATCCTTGGAGCAAGTCATGTGGGCATGATGTGTGGCCTGTTTAAGGTATTCTTGATTACATTTTACTAAGAATTTGTTGGCAATTTTGGCACTTATGTTCTTTGGGAATATTGGTCAATAGTTTGACTTTTTAGTCTGCTTTTAACATCAGAATAATATTGCTCTCTTGGAATGTGTTAGGAACATTACCTTTTCTCCAAATATTTGAAAAGTGTGACAAAGAAAGCTACTAGTTTATCACCAAAGATTTGGTAGAATTCACTTTTGAAACCCTTTGGTCTTGGGCTTGCTTTAGAGAGAACTTTGTTCACTCTTTCATTTTTCTTGCTTGTGATTGTTTTGTTCAGGAATTTTATCTTCCTAATTCAATATCAGAAGTTTGTATATAGCTAAGAATTGTTCATTTTTTCTAGGTTTATGGTCTGAATATTTGTAATAGTCTCCTACTATCTTCTGTTTTGAACTTGTGTTTTTGAACTTTTCCTCTTTCACTTCTGATTCTATTATTCAGCATTTTGTCTCTTTTTTTCCTAGTGAGTTTAACTAGAAAATCATCTATTTTGTTTAGTTTTTTTGAAGAAAGAACTTATCTGTTGATTACCTTTTTCATATCTGTTTCATTATTTCCATTGTAAGCTGTGTTATTTCTCTCCTACTGGCCTTTTCTTTGGTTTGGATGTCTTAAGTTCTTTAAGTCCACTCTAATTCCCTCCTTTCCCCTCTTCCTTTCTGATCTTTTTCTGTCTTGTTTTCATACTGTATTATTACAGTCTTCTTTCCTAGCTCTGCTACTGATGTATTTCAATAGTTCTGGATGATGTAGCTTTTCGTTTATTCATGCATTTTTGTCTTAGCTCTTTTATTTTCTTGTGAACCCAATAGTCATTCAGTATTATGTTGTTCAATCTCCACAATGTAAGGTTTTCCTGCTTTTTTTTTCTTACTTGGTTTCTAGCTTAATGCCAATGTGATCAGATAAGTACTCAATCTTTAGTAATATGATGTTTTGTGACCGAACAGGTTATCTATACTTGGAAATGTTCCACGTGCACTTGTGAAGAATATGTAACCATACTTTGAGGGTACAAGATTCTGCAAGTTTTTACTGAGCCCTTATGTTGAATTTTCATTGAGGAGATAGTCTCCTTTTAGAAATTATGTCTGGCTGCTATGTCTATTAGTGAAAGTGTTGTATAGTAACCCCTAAAACTAATGGATTATTGTCAATGTCTGTTTTCTCTTTGATCATATTTGCCTTACATATTTTGCTGTTTCTTTCTTTGGTGTTTAATTTTATATTTGCATTTGGAGAGCCCCTCTAGGTCACAAGGTACCTTGTATTATATTTCTTGTCTACCTATTTTGTCATTTTATTTTTTTTATATTTTTAAAAGTATCTTTAGCAGTAATGTAGAGAGTTGAGTTGCTTCTATCTTCCAACAGTTGGTGATGTGCTATTACTCACTTTCAGTTGTATGGCTTCTGTTGGCTTCTATAGGTACTGAAGCTTGCTTTTCATTGCTGAATCAGAGGATGAGGCAGTAGTCTGGGAGGGTCCAGCTGTTGGTATGAATGTTTTGGTTGGAGACATGGCTTTTGTGTTTGTCACCACAGATATCAGTCCTTCTTCATATATCAGAAAGAAACAAGTCTTCTTGTTGTCAGTGTATTTCACAAGGTAAGTATTATGAGAGGGCGATGGGAGTGCTTTTCAGAGCATGATACCTGGTTTTCTTACAAGGATTTAGCCTTTGTTGAAACTGCATTTCCCTTCAGGAGAGTGAGTGTGCTTCCACACTGTTTAGTACTCCCCTTCCCAATTCTCCTGAATGAGGTGGTGCCCATTAATATGTAATTGCCCTAGACTATAGTCTCCTGTCATTTCTATCTACTTCATTTTCAAATATGAGTGACTTCTCTTTCTTCTCACAGCCTATATTGATACCTGATGTCCAAAGTGTGTTCACTGTCACTCCAAGTGACAGTGAACAGTGGTATACTATGTGCTGCTTATCCCTCAAGTTAATTTTTACAACTTCTTGAAAGTAAAGGCATTTCTTCTCTGTCATCTTGGTCACATGTTATTTCAGATTAATTATTATATATTAATAGCAAAATTTCAGTAGAAAAGCAAGTATCTCTTAATGATATGAATAGAGCTTTATTATCCAAGTAATTTGTGTATATATGAACATTACTCATTGCTAAATAGGGCTTACCACCAATCTGTTCTATTTGATATCATCAAATGGTAAATCAATTCTATAGTCCCTCCATTTTGTTGAAAGTAAACAATTAGAAACCATATGACTTACAAACGTATTTTGTACTCTTTGTTTCATCTCCAGAGTTAGTATAAAATCCAAATTTTGCAGTAATTTTAACACAATTACTGGGATAATTATCATTTAATGACAATCATCATTTTAATGACATTACCAAGATAACAACAGTGGCAGCAACAAAGAATAAAAAATATGACTTCATTTTATGATTTAGGGAGAGGATGTTTATTAAAATATGAAAAAAGAAATTACATTTGATACAGATATACTTAGTTAAACTGATCTATATAGTTTTATGTTACTTATGGGTGTTTAAATACTTGGATCTAATTCAGTATTTCAAATAGTAAAGGAATCCACTCTAAAATATTAATGAATAAATAATCTGGAGATGGACATCAGGGCAAGATGGCAGATTAGCAGGATTCTAGATTGTTCTCTTCTTTCACAGACATGGTGGATCATGAGGGAGCAAAAACATTTGAAAAAGAGCTGAAAACTTGACTGCCATATATGCACAGAGGAGAAATAATGGCTATGGAAGTGTAAAAAAGACTAAAAGATTGTCTTCCAACAACAATATTGAGACATTGACAGAGGTTCTTGCCTCTATCACATTATATATTTTTCTTAATATTGTTTGTTTATTTAGGCATTTGGATTTCATTTGTCTTTGCATAGACACTAACAAAATAAGACAACCAGATGATTTGTCATCTGCCTTGATTTTAGTCTTTAAAAAAGTATTTTCTACTTTCTTTACTTTGAAAGAAGATCTTTTTAAAAGAAAACAAGAAATAAATTATTAATTTTATTAAATAATCTAAAATGTATCTCTAATTGCAACATTAGAATTTTTTCTTTTGATCAATTTGAATATTTGAATATGACTTTTCAAATATCAAGTATCTCCCATTTAACAAAATCATGAGGATTAATTCATGAACACAACTAAGTATTCATATGAGAATTTAAACTACCGGGATGTATTTTGTTAGATGCTTTCTTTCCACTGAGGTTGTTATTATCCAAGTACATGATGTCTCTGTTCTCACATTCTTGTGTTTTCACAGTCTAATGTGGTTCGTATCATAATAACTATAGAAATTTTTTCTTCTCTTATTTTCTGCTTGATAACTATTATCAAAATCCAGTCACATGCTAAGTAATTCTTCTCTGAATGAATTATTTTAAATGGTATTCACAATGTGAAACAGCTATTTAACTCTAGTAATTTTTCTATTGAATAGAATATTAAATTATTGTCAAATATTTAAAAATTTTAGATATTCAATATTTTAGAACACACTGTCTAAGAGAGACCTCGGAACTGTACTATAGATTCAGTGGAGATTAGAATAGTGGCATCACTGATTTTCAGGGTGTTTTCATTTAGTTAGAAAAAAACTGGGAAATGTGGTTGTAGTAACTATGATAGAAGAAACAAACAACAAAATATGGTGAAAAGTTGAGCTGGAGGTATGTATCCTATGTAAGTAGTTGATTATGTAATTTTGTGTTGAGAATCTTGTGGGCTCTAAGATGTAGTGATATGAATCATTCCTCCCAAGATTAAGATGTCTTTCATCAACCAGACTGCTGTCCTCTAATTGACTTAGTCTGTTTTTAAAGAATTGTCCTGTCTGTCTACTGTCCAATTTTTTTTAAATTTTTTTCTTCTTTTTTTAAAAATTTCTTGCATAGATACATGGTTACTGGGATGCCTTCCCTCCCTCACCCTTAACCCCTACTGTTCGTCCATTCACTCAGACTCCTCTCTCGTTTGATGATTTATGTTCGGCCCATAGGTCTGTCTATTTCTGTGGTTGTGTCTATTTGGCAGGTGAGGGACTGTGTTCCTGGTACACAGCATTCTGTGCGTGAAGGACTGTAGTCTTAGTTTTGCGTTGGGCAGCCTGTCCATGCTCGTTTGAGGTTTAACAATGTCTTCTCATTGCTGGCTGCATGTTCCAGTCTATTCTCCTGGTATATCCTTTGCCTCTTCACCCCATACCTCCAACTTCTGGCTTGGGGAGCCTTGCTCTGAGTCATTTTCTTTAATGATGTTTCTCAGAGAGGATAGACATCCAGCAATAGCCTTTGTGGATGATCTCCATTCTCTCCCTTTGCGGATTTGTTGTGGAGCCAGTTCCCCAGCTCTGTGGACTTCCTCTCCCATGGTGTGAGGAGGGACTCCTTGTTTTCTTGGGTGACATATCCCGAAATGGGGTCTTGGTTCATCTATTCCTGACGAGTTTGTAGATACACTTTTGTGATAGGTCTTCATGATGGTTGTTTCTCCAGTCCATTCTGTTCTATGATAGTCCTTCTCCTGCATCCTGCCCAGTTGTATTGGCAGGATCCTTATCTGGTCCCTCACATGTTCTATGTCACTGTTTGCAAAGTGTATTTTTCTTATTCCTCCTGAGGACTAAGTGGAGTAAGAGTGAACTGGCAGGACCCCCCCCCCCATTTTCCCTGACCCTAAGTGGGTCTTTTTTCACGCTGGTCTGGTCAGAGTCTCCCAGACCAGCCCCTGAAGCCTTCTTACCAGTCAGGTTAACGGCAGAGGGTGCTCAGTGGGTGCACAATTGGTGCAGCTGCCAGCCAGAGGCCAGCTGGCAGCTGCGGGCATGTGCCAATCAGGGCACACATGGCCCCACAAGCCAAGTTGGCTGGAACTTCCCAAACCAGCACCTGGGTCCCTCCCCCTGCAGAAATGAGAACAGGTGGAGCCAAGTGCCCCTGGAGTGGAGGAACCTCTTTCTGGAGCAATGGCAACTCCCGTGTGTGCCTCCCAGGGCCTGTAGTTGTCCAATACCCAGGTCCAGTCGGGATCTCCCGGGCCAGGCCCTGAGGTCCTCTTACCAGCCAGCTTGATGGCAGAGAGTGTTTAGTGGGTGCACAATCGGTTCTGTCCAATTTTAAAGGTGACAAGCCATCTCTTTTCTATGTCCTATGTTATCTAACATCTTTTTTTCAATCCAATCCTCAAATGAGAATATAAACAAATTCAAAAGCATTAATCTAGCAAGCATTGACTTGTGTGTGATTTAGAAAATCTACATGAAAAGGTTCCTGGAAGAACTGCAATTTTTATAGGGAGAGTGTATGGCAGTTGAAAGTTCAGAGTTAACATTAGATTCAGATGATTTTTAAAAAAGTGAGCTACACACATATATATATGTGTGTAGGTTTTGAATGGGTATATATCAGGATTAGTATATTTCTAAACTATTATGTAAATCAAGTACTGTGATAGTTTGAGAGGATTCTACTTTGGAAGAAATTGAGATAACATCTGGGGAAACAAAACTCAGAATGATGGAAGCAACCTCAGTGTCAGTCAAGGTAAAAATGTGACACAGGTTTATACATAAATAATACACACAGGAAAGCAAATGATCTTTCTATGGAGTGTCAGGGATCAAAAATAAAGGAAAAAGACATCACATGTTGCTTCAAGCTCCAATATCTAGTCATTGACTTTGGAAGGCTTAGTTTTGGGCCTTGAATTTGATAGCATTAAAGGAATTAGAGAAGTTGTGGTTGAAGTCTCCTACATTTAACCTCAGAGGGAAAGAGGTGTTCAAGTGTCTCCATTTGTGTTATGAGAAAAGATGTCATGCAATAAATGAATTAAAGATCCAAGAGGGCATGAAATTAAATGAGATGTTTGCAAAATTTAGGCAGTACCATCCAGAAAGCATACAAACCGGCAATTTTGAAACATGACTGTGTGCTATATGTACTATAATTTAATAATGTCATATTTTCTTCAGTTTTTAAGGAAATAAACTTCTGTCCATGCTTAGATCCAAAATATTAATCCTGAGTGGATATAAATGACAGTATGAGATATAAAATAAACACCTTCTGGATTCAGTGATACAACTCTAGTGCTGTATGAGGCTAAACTGGAAAGCAGTGGATTCAGGGAAAAGGGCTCAGATGTGTTCTCAATATGTCATACTGCTGTCTGCCTTTGAAATTGACAATGAAATAATAGAGGAATGATTGAAACCATCATGGTTCTTCTGTGAGAAACACAGAATTAGGAATGGGTAGAGAGGCAGCTCTATCTAGGATATTAAAAGAACCTGCTAATTTGAAATCTTATGAAGATAAACCCACAAGAGTGTCAGTATATGTTACACACAGCATCCTGTACAGAAATACTTCTCCTACCTGCTGTTTAGACTGGGGAACAAAGAATTATATATTCATTAAATCATCTACTGTTTTATGTGGTTCATAAGTATTCATTGACTGTCTTCTAAACTCTCTGCTTTGTACTAGTGATCAGAGAAAGGCAGAACTATTCTGCAGGTGCTACATGCAAAAGTCATGTGTTGCAGGAAGTACAGAAACCACCAACATTTGCAGGAGCAGGGCTGACTGCACCTCTAGGCTACCTTAACAGCCAAGTGTGCAAAAGTACTCTACAAGGCCTGCCAGGAGATGACTTACTATCTACTGAACTTTGGACAAACTAAAGCAGAATGGAAAGTACTCTAACATTAAATATGTCACTAACTGATTTAGGAAAGATTCCCTCTGTCTTTGTAGCCTGATTGGACATTTGATTAAGAAAAAAGAGAAATAACAAGAAAAGGTAGGTAATTGTTCCACTTAAAAAAAAAAAAAAGAGTGAACTAAAAGAGAGATAATAAGGTGATATGGCATAAAAGAAAAAACATTCACCTTCTATATTCCATGAATCCAAATTGTATCTCTATACATCCACTGACACAATTATGCCTCATTATAGCTCTATTTATTCATTCAGGTTTGATACTTCCTTATTTAAAGATCAAAAGCCAAACTTTTTTAAATTGGGTTAAGTAAATACTATCAGAAGTGGAACATAAATCAATATATCTTATTCTAAAATCTTCCCAATAAGAAATCAGAAGATATAGTTAATTGATATAGATTCTAATATTAAACTAGCTTGATTTAGACAAATAATTTTGGCATTAAAAGGTTCAGTTCCCGAAGTTATCATTATATGCAGATGATGTGATTCTTTATGTAGAGACCCTCAAAGAATCTACAGAAAAACTTCTTGAAACAATAAACCAGTTCAGTAAGGTAGCTGATTACAAAATAAATACACAGAAGTCAGTAGCCTTCCTATATGCAAAAAGTCAAGCAGAAGAAGAAATTTAAAAAGCCATCCCATTTACCATTGCACCAAAAACAATTAAATACCTGGGAATAACCTACAAAGCACGTGAAAGAACTATACAAAGAAAACTTTGAAACACTGCTAAAAGATATAGAAGACATAAGGAAATGGAAAGACATTCCTTGCTCATGGATTGGAAGAATCAACATCATCAAGATGGTCATTCTACCAAAAGCAATCTACAGATTCAATGCAACCCTATACAAATTCCAATGACATTATTTAAAGAGATAGAACAAAAACTACAGAAATTCATATGGAATAACAAAAGACCTTGAATATCAAAAAACCTTCTGGTCAAAAAAAGAAAGAATGGAAGCCTAACTATTCCAGACTTCAAGTTATACTGCAAAGCCATAATAATTAAAACAGCACAGTACTTGTACAACAACAGACAATCAGATCAATGGAACAGAATTGAGAGCCAGGAAATAAAACCACACATATATGGTCAACTTATCTTTGACAAAGGAGGGAAAAACTTACATTGGAGCAAAGATAGCCTCTTCAATAAATTATGTTGGGAACATTGAACTAAAACCTACAGAAAAATGGACCAAGACAACATCCTCACACCATGTACAAAAAACAACTCAAAATGGATAAAAGACTTAGATGTCAGACCTGGAACCATAATACACATAGAGGAAAACCTGGGCAAAACCCTCCATGAAGTACAATTCAGAAATCCTTTTTTGGAAACATCTGCAGATGCCAAAAAACTGAAGATAAACATAAACAGATGGGACTACATCAAACTAAAAAGCTCTGTACAGCAAAAGAGACAACAGAAAAAACTAAAAGAAGCCCAACCTAATGGGAAAAAATGTCTGCTCTCCACAAGAGTGATAAGGGTTTAATAATGCAGATCCATAAGGAACTTACTCAACTAAACAACTAAACAAACAAACAAAAATAAACCCAATCAAAAAAATGGGGAGAAGAACTAAAAAGACACTTCTCCAAAGAAGAAATATAAAAGGCCAACAGGCACCTGAAAAATTGCTCAACATCACTGGCAATCAGAGAAATGCAAATCAAAACCACAATGAGATACCACCTTATACCAGTAAGAATGGCCCACATCAAAAAAACAGGCAACAATAAGTGCTGGCGCAGATGTGGAGAGAAAGGAACACTCTTATCCTGCTGGTAGGAATGTAAACTGGTCCAGCCACTATGGAAAGCAGTGTGGAGGACCCTCAAACAAATGAAAATGGAAGTACCATTTGACCCAGCAATCGCTCTTCTGTGAATCTACCCAAAGGAGACTTCAATGTGAATACAAAGGGACACCTGTACCCAGATATTCATTGCAGCACTGCTTATAATTGCAAGGACATGGAAACAACCCAAATGTCCCAAAACAGATGAATGGATGAAGAAGATGTGGGATATATACACAATGGAGTATTACTCATCAATTAAAAATGACAAATTCAATGAATTTATTGAAACATGGATGTAACTAGAAGAAATCATACTAGCAGAAATGAGTCAGAAAGAAAAAGACAGAAACAAAATGGTTTCACTAATATATGGACAACCAAATGAAAATACACAATGGGAGGGTGGGGACCAGCTGGAGTGGTCAGGGAGGGGAGGTGATGGGTGCCCCTGGAGATTAAATTTACGTGAAATATATATAAATAAATTATTTTTTAAAAGTTTCAGTTCCCTTATCTATAAATAAATTCCTTAAGGTCTAAATTTAATCATGATAGATTAACAATGTATTGTTTATTATTAGAAGATGTACAGACCAAAAAAAAAAAGAGAAATGTGAAGAGAGTAAGATTGAAGTGGTAGGAAAAATGAGGCAAATAAACACAGTATAGAAAATTTAAAACGTTAGAAGTAAGGTTGGCGTCCCAGATTTCAAGGAGGATAAAATTGAGTATATTCATTTATTTGTGTGTGTCTGAGCACACATGTGCACCTGTGTGCTATGTGATCTACTAAGAAAATCAGCAGTAGAAAAGTATTTGGCCTGAATCCCAGAAGAAAGTTGATTAACATACCTTACATACACACACGTATACCAATATTGCCACCACCACACACCCATTACTAATCTTGAAAGCTTAAGCAAGATGCCTTACAAAGCAAACACAAAATGCAGAGTCCTTTGTTAGCCAAATGGCACTTGCCCTGCTACAGAGGTATGGCCTCCATGATAAAATCCCATTTCTAGGGTATTTATGATTCCGGCATTGTTCTCATTTGCTTTAATTTTTTTTCTTTGCATTTGCAGACAGATCAAGGAAGTAGACAAGCTCTAAATTGAACCAGAAGGGCTCTGTCCCTCACTGCCTTATCAAACCAGAACTTCAAACACAAGTTATTTATTGATCACCCATACAGTTCTCACAATTTCTTCTCTTTAGTTATTCCAGATTCATCTGATTTTAACACCAACTTGTTTGAGTGAAGCTAATGTTTTCATTCCCTGAGGGAAACCAGGGTAAATTTCTAACATTTCTCCTGTTAGACATCCCTCACATCTTTGGTTTCATCGTGATCTGAAAGTTGCAATAGTTAAAATGCTAAAGCATATATTTCTATACTATCTTTTCCTTTCCTTCAGTTTAGCACAAAGATCCTAAATTTTAGTGTGCATAAGAATCACTGGATAAGTTTGTATAGACAGATGCAGATTACACTTCTTTAAATGATTTTACAAAGGTAATTTTAGCTATAGTTATTTTACTTGTGCTGAAGATTTACTTCAAACCTTAATTCAGTTACTTCAGTTATTACACTAATCATATTTGAGGACATGGTTGCTCACATTATAATTCCATATGAATGTGGTCTATTTTTATTGTAACATATATACATGAAAACCCACCCAAAATAAAAGTTATCTTTGAATCACCATGTGGGATGTGCTATCATACAGATGGAAATAATGTAACATTTAAGATAATCAGAAGTTTTCAGATGAGTAATTTTAATATATAGTTAGCTGATTCGGGCATTGAAAAGTATGAGATAAAATATCTGGAAATACAATCAGACAAGTTTTTCCCAAGAAAAGAGTTTCATTTTTACTCTATAACTCAAATCAGCATCTACATGACATTTATGTATCTTTAAGTTTTAAATCAGTGCTACAGAATGAAGGGTGAAGTGGGAGGCTATCAGAATAGGCCAGGAAGTCATTTCCAACTGCATCAGCCTTCCTTCTCCAGGAGCCTCCTCTTCCTGAGGTCCTATCGAAGATTTGTCTCTGAACTTGAGAAACACCAACTGTTCACTTTCAAATAGGCATTTTTATCTCCAAAAGGTCAGTTTTCTGCACATGAACCTATTATATGTTCAGAGGGGAGGGAACCCTTAAACATACATCAGTTCAATGCCTATATGTTAAAAAAACTGGACAAGTCTATATTTTCTGTGTAATATGTGCAGTTGATTGTACTTTTGCTAGTTATATGAAAATTAAATATTCTAAATACTCATAAAGGTCAGTAAGTTTCATACTGAGAGCTTTCTAAACATGCAGGCTTCATTCTGTGAGATTTCCTTAAATACAAGCATTTGCACAGCTAAATAGCAGTGTAGAAGACTTAGTTCAAACTAACTAGTGCTAAAGAAGCATGGTGGATGAGCAACATCAACTTTATATCATAAAGAACATTAAAAGTCATTTTTATTGTAAACATATTTTTGATCAATTAAATTCTATGAAGACTGCTTCATGTTCCCAAGGAATATAATTTTTCCTTTTGAAAATACCATGCAGATCTGTAGATATTGTCCTATTGTCCACAGAACAGAACTTTGATGCCTCCTTTGCTGCAAATACTATCCTGACTACATGAATATACGTAACAAACATAACATATACTTTGCTCACATTTTTGTATTACAGTCATATAATAGAATCATTTTATTTGATTTGGCAAGCTCTTGCCAAATTCTTGGAATATGAAATATATTAAACTTTTTAACTAAATTGCCATAATTATTTCATTTTTGAGAGTAAAAATATAACTGAATATAGGTAACATTTAATAAGTCATATATTTAAAATATTCAAAATGCTACCAATATGTTTGATTGGATAATCATTTATGTTAGTGAAATAACTTCTGTAACCTTAAACATAAAAATATTAATTTAATGAAGCATAATATTTTAAAACAGAAGTTATTTTTATTAATATTTACCCAATGCAACCATGATTACTAGTGCTTTGTGTGAAAACATGTTCAATAATTACAAAAGGATGTAAAGTAGGTATTATTGTTATCAATTGACTGGCAAGTGTGCTGCCTAAAAAAACACTGATTTTCTGAGTTACAAAGTCAGTAAGGAACAGAAGAATCTAGTCATTTTCATTATACCCTTGATCACTGTCAAGTTTTACTGGTGCTATGCAGTCTCCTCCTCTAAGTCCTGCCAATCCTGTGTAACACAGTGGCACCTACTCATGCCAATAGCCATCAAGAATAGGTTTTATGAAAGTTACCAGGACTTCCAAATCATGTTACTCTGTGTGTCATTTTTTTTAAGCACAATCTGGATGCTTCTCTAACCAATATCACCTTCAGAAAATACAAGTTTCCTTTAAAAACTTGTCTCCACTATGGCACATTATGTTGATGTAAGATAAACCTTACTATTTCCTCTTAATTTACAGGCATTTTACAATTCCTTCAGGTGTACCTCACAGGCACATTAAAGTAAAATCTGACTTTTTTGTTCTTCTCTCTGCTTTTTGACACACTAATTGGAGGACAGACATGATGAGATCTGGACTCATGAATTTTCCGTTTCCATATTATATTAAGATCCCTTGGTCTTAATTAGTAGTGGTGTCTTCTCTCTGTCATAGAAACCGATTTTTAAGGCTGGGCATAGTGGCACATGTCTGTAGGTGGCAGTCTAGGAAGCCATGGCCGGGGCCAGGGATAGCAGTTCGAGTCCTGCCGGGGGTACATAACAAGA
>PVHY01000819.1:133345-180575 GCA_004024945.1 Uropsilus gracilis
AAAAAAAAGAAGAAACAAGAAAGAAGCTGATTTTTAAACTAATTGTTTGGCTATAGACATAGTAATTCTATCTTGAAATTCAGAAACTACATAGGAATTATTTCTATAGGCATATCTACTCTATTTGTAGCTATGCCATTTCTTGTATTTTTATTGCCTCTCCCATTAGATAAATGCTTTGAGATGACTGGTAGGGCTTCTATGTTCATGTGCAGACAAAAGCAAGGAAACCATTGATACATTTTTAAAAATATTGTCCATTTACTCTTTGCCAACTTATAAGTAGTGTTGTGAAAGAATTCAAGATATATGTGATCCATGATCATAAACTAGCCTTTGTAGAGAAAATAATAAAAGGTGGTATAAAAGCCTGTGGACATTAGAGGACAGAGTAATTCCAGCTGTAAGACTCAGGGAAGGATTTGTGCCTGAGTTAGCATTCAAGCATGATTTGCAAGAATGACTGGTTTACTTGTAAGCATGAAGTTTAAGGTGAAACAAAGGTAATGACAAGTGAACTTAACGGTATGAATTTTCCACTTTGCCCAAATGAATTTCCAGAAGGAAGTAAGAAGTAGACCACAAGGACATGGAAGAAAAGGGAAGGTTCTAATTTGAGTTTCCAGATGCACAATCTCTCCTCAAATAATCTCATTCAAATATTTTGGGGCAGTGAAATAACCTTCTCAGATATTCAAATAAACTTTCTTTATGCTATCTGGTGCTGTCTTTTGCAATTATAAATGTGTTCAATAGAGGCTTAAATCTATAACCAGAGCAATTTTCAGCCATTGGTCAGAGTGGTAGGTAAAGTGAAAAATCAACCATTTCTTGTAAATTATCACCTTGTATTTTCAAAATATGTCAGTAGACCATAAAATGTGGATGAAGGATGAGTTTCTCTCTTTAACTTCACTAGTTCAGAATGTAAAGCAAAAATTGCTTTTTGAGATTAAAGATCAGAAATGTTCCTGATCCTAAAAAGAAATAAAACAGCATATTGGGACAATAAAATAGTATTTATTAAAATAAAACAGTAAATTTGTTCTATCATATGCTCATTTATTTATAATGCAATCACTTGTAGGGTCTTCTGAAAGCAATACACTGGAGTAGGTGATGATGATGATTCATATATTACTGTGGTATATAGTAAAATCATTCTTGAAAAGTTGAGAGTCTAATAAAATAACACACATAGAAAAAACAAATCAGAGTCTTGATTCTTACGAGTTTCTAATGAGTACTATTCTCACAAATGGTTGGCTGCCCACTGAATCCTACTCTACAGTATCAGAAGGTTTATGGTCAACAGGTCCATCTCATAACCCTTGAGGATCATTATCTCAACCATTGTTGCTTCCTCACTATTTATTGACCTCATCTCATCCTTTAGACTTTTGTTTTACATAGTTCTGCTTAAAATACTTGGAAATGTTTCATTTGCATGGTTTAACTCTTTTCTTTCCGGGGATTTTATTTTATTTTCCTCAATTTCATCAGACTTAAAACCCTTTTGTTTTCCTTTTCCCTTTTAATTCAATCTGTTAATCAAAAACACAATCATGATTAGCAGAAGTACTAGTTGCTAGTACTACTGCAACATCTATGTTAAAGAAAATAATATCCTTCTATTTTCAATTTAAGATAGACATGAAAGTAGAAAAATAACTTCATGTTGAAAGTTATTGGAAATAGGGAATGAAGTTAGAATTATCAAATAATTCACTTTCTCTTCATTTTTCTTTATTGATACTATAAAAGTTCAATCTATTGCTTTTAGTTTTATTACATAATAAATGCATTTTATTAAATTATATATGCTGTGATATTGTTTTTCAGATCATTATACATGATTGGCATGTATATGTGGGTGAATTTTAGAGCATGATTTATGGTATGTTTCTGAAAAAAAAAATACAGCACATTTCTAACAATGAACTCATAAATTTAGAAAAAAATGAATATAAAATTATTTGTCATGCCTAAAATTCATTTTGGTTTTATAAAAGTTTCTTGTAAATTAAGTTACTTATACATAATTAAAATGTTTATTAGTCACCATTTCTCTCAGCTGGCTCTATATGCAAAGTGTTGGTGAATCATAACACTATTGCTTGAATAAACTATTTGAAGTTCCAGTGGATACAAGTAGTCCTAAGAACCTAATTTGTACCTTTCAGTCTTTAAATCTTATTTTTAATTCTTTAATGACTTTAATTAAGTTGAGGGTAGTTTACTGGCTTTTCAGGGTTACATATTTTATTCTTAATTATATTGTGAATATTTAATAGTATAAATTATTCATCCTGTATTCTGGAGCTTATAACCACCACACCAACTAAAGATCAAGATATACCACCCTTCACTTATTTATTTCTGTCTACTGTTACATTCATGCGATCATTGATTTTCATTTTGGTTATTAGATTTCTTTTCCACGTTAACCTATTTCACACATTGATGTAAGACAAAGTCATGACATCATCTTATTGCCAAAGCTTTTTGGTAACCTTCTAATACATGCATCATGTAGGCAAGATCATGTAGCACCATCATTTTAATTCTCTTTCTTCTCAGATTAACCTCACATATTTGCCTGTATGCAGGTACACTTGAGTTATATCCCAATTTGATTTTAGCTAAACAAGTTTGTTATATCAACCTGTTCATCAATATAAAAAATATAAAAACAAGTTAGTTATATTACTTAAGATATAGTTATTGAATAAATTAAATGACTCTGCCAAATAAAAGTATTTTATTTATATAGGGTTTCTGACTATGTGTTCAGAGATATTAATTCTTAGGATTAAAAAAATATCTATCTTATAATGCTGTTAAATAACATGCTTTCTGGGCACTAGACAATGTCACTCATATTTGCCATGTCTTGTTCAACTCTTGTTTCCTTTTTTCACTCCAGTTGCTCCTTCTGTCCAGAATACCATCCCCCCTATCTCAGCAAAACAAAATCTATCTGTCCTTCAAGGCCAGGACTAATGTGCTCTCATTTAAGATTCCATTAATCATTTCAATTAGGAGGTTTTTTTCTCTCTCTTACCTACCATAGTAGCCATGTGTTCATACCTCCTTCACTGCACTTGTCAGTGTCACTATTTAATGTTGTATTTTCTTACTTTCTACTAGCTTATTAGCACTAAAAAAGACTATACTCTGATTTATCTTGAACTAAATCTTGAGTAGATGACTTCTCACAAATGTGTATCAGGCAATTCCTGCATGGTAACAATGCATAAAAAAATTACCCTAGAACTTGATAGCTGAAAGCAACAAGTATTTGCTGTTGTTGTTGTTGTTCATAGATTACTGGTTCTATTGCACCTAAGTGGGTCTCAAGTCGTGGCCACAGATAGCAAGAACCAGGCTCTGGGATGCATATCCACTTTCAAATGTGGAATATATTTTCTCATGATTAGTGGCAGAAATACATGGAAACAAATAGAAGTATGTAGTGAAAGGAACTAGCACACTCTATTTCTACCCATATGCCTTGACAAAAACCAATCTCTTGGCAAGCTCACCATCAATGAGGTAGTCCATCCCATCAATGGGATGATATATAATTTTTTATATTAATCATCCTTCTTGGTTTTTTTTTTTTGAAATTCCTTCTCTCATTTTAAATCCAAGTTTCCAGTTGCCAGAAGCAATACATGATCAGTACATGATCCTTGCTATTAAGTATATCCCAACTATTTGACCATGGTGATTTTTATGGCTATGTGACCCAAAATACATCATTCTGGAGACGGATAATGATTAAAAAAATAAAGTCAACCTGGACCTGTGAGGATACCGTTGTATGGACCTGTGTCTGTGAGGTCAAAACACCGGAAATCAGAATCAAGAGAAGAGAGTGATTTGGGCTAGGTACCAAGTCCTGTGAGTGATGGTATTTAAACTTTTATATCTAGAAAATAATTCCAATATCAACCTGGAACAAGTAAATGCTTAATGGTGTTGTGACCAGCAAAGTTATTTAACCACTCTGTTTCCTATTGTATAAAATGGGTGAAATGATAGTAATTTAATCTTCATTTTGAGGATTAAACAAAAATAATACCAGTAAAAGGCTTATAACACAGCCTGCCACACAGTGTGTGATCAAAAATAGGTTAGCATTTTAATAAAAAAATATTTCCATTCCTGAATTTTAAGTCACATACAACACTACATCTTTCCTTCCCCCTCAACCTCCTTTATTTTTTTTTGTTTGTTTGTTTAAGGTGGTTTGAATTTCTATTGCTTGCAACATAAAGGTGTGTAATACAATTAACAGAAAGCATAAAGCCTTAGAGTGTATAGGTTTATGGTATACCAAATTGCCTTCTGTGAGTTGAGGCAAAGAGAGGGGATTGAATGAACTGAATCTGGACCATCTGGCACTCCTTCGTTGATGTCGATCAGTAATTTTACCTGAAATCAATGAATCCTCAATTCCTAAATAGGAAAAGACTTTCTTTCATTGTCACTTACTTACTATTCACTAAAATTGTCCAATGATGCTGTCAATTAATATCTTTGATATGATGATATTTCAAAAATATTAAAATGCAAAAGCCAGGGACTGGAACTTGAGAAAGATAAAATGGAAGAAAGTATTTATATATATATATATATATATATTTTATATATATATATATTTGCCTTTTTTCTTAAGCCTAAATTTGGGAATTTTTCCACATCAGATTAGAGTAAATAATATTATAAATAAGCACACTACATGCTAAATAGCATATTTTTCTTGGTGTAGGTTTCTGGAGGGACATGCAGGGGATTTGCATGTTTAATTCCCATTAGCAACTGTCACTGGGATTTATTATCCTAGAGTTAATTCTCTACTCACTGCAGCCAAGAAAAAAGAAACCCTTGTACATGGATTTAATTGAAGCATTTTATTTATCAAAATGAGTTAAATTTCATGTCCATTCCATCAACACTTGCCATATCCCAACCCTGTAAAACTATATTCAAATTGATTTTTGGTGAATATTTGCCCAAACTTAATTTTATGCAACAACCAGGAAAGCTTATTCATGATTTATGCTGGGGAGAAAAAGAAATTTTAATCAAGCATTTAAGTCAGTTTTAAAATCCATTGACTTTCATTCTGACATTCAATGTTAATAAAGGTTTACTGATAACCTATTATGTACCACAAATTTTTCTATGTTCTGGTATAAAACAATGGAAACATTAGATAAAACTTTTCTCCTCTTGAGAAATATATATTCTGTGGTACAGTATGCACACACCTACATATATGTTTACATCTACATTTATGTGTATATATATAGCTCCATACTTTCCATAATGCACATGTATGTGTTTGTATAAAAAGAAGTTCCATACATAAAATCAAAGTGGGTGAGTACAGTATAGGGTGAAGGTGTAGGTGTTATTTTAGTTCAATTGGTCAGAGATGATCCTCTAAGCTGTGACATGAGTTCAGATCAAAGTGGAGTCAGTCAGTCTTATGCTCAGAAATCTATGCAACACTACAGTACCTCTTTCATGAAAACAAAAAACAACAAACAAACAAACAGAAACCCAAAGACCTAAGCAGTCTGTTGATACACAAAGCAACTATAGATTATAGAAAATTCCGCTACCTGGTACAGCTGATCTATTTGCTAGCATTTTTCCAGTCCTTTTCCTGTGTGCTTAAGTACCCCTCCTTTTTCAACCTCATTGCAAAAAATAAATAAATAAATAACTACTCAAACCATTCCACTGCAGAATTTCCTTTTTGCAGAATTTCAGTGCTGACATAATTTTCCTTTTCTAGTCCTACTTTTTATCTTTCAAAGAATGAGTTTCATGCCGTATCTGTCCTTTGAATATCAATGCCCCAAACAGGATTATGTGACTATTTCAATTTATTTTAGTAATTAAACTTTGAGGATTGTTTCTTACTGGATCCATTGATTGAGCACCAACTATACACTGGCCTGTTTCAGGACCTGAGAGTTAAGTGATGAACAAGGCAAAAATAGACTCTGCCTTAATAGTCCTATTTTGAAGTGATAGGTAATGAAATTGTAAATAAATGAACAAATATTTGCTGTTAAGACAGTGAGTATGTATAAGTTTCTTACTATAAACTGCTGTATATTTCAGAAAAATTATGAAGACAAACATGAATATAGTCAAAATCCCTTCTGGAGATGTCATTTTCAAAATAAATGATAGGTTACAAGTAGCCTAAATGTACTAACACGATGACCACTAGTTTTGTGCTTTTAAGTAAATTTAAAGTTAGTTAAATAACAATAAAATTCCCAGTTCACAAAGGCCACATTGCAAATGCACAATAGCCACATGTGTCCAATAACTACTATTCTGGAGAGCAAAGGTATGAAATGAACATGTTCCTCATTATAAAAAGTTCAACATTGCTGCCTTACACACATTCAGCATTCAATCTCTCATCAATAGTTAAAAACAGCAGTTGCAATTTTATCTGTCAATTATTTCAGGTATTTTTTACTTATGTATTTCTTAAAAAAAAAAAACCAAAGATCTAAGTTAGCTCTTGCTACTAGGCCCATCTTGTAGATTAGGAAATTAAAACACCTGACTTTATTTTTCAACATTTGTCAACTAAATTTATGGGAAAATACTAAGAATTGAATGCAGATAGCTTGGTACCAAAAGCTGCCTTTTACCAAAGTATTAGGTTATCTTGGTATGGGGAAGCTGACGATGGTGAAGAAAAGAATTTTTAGCATGGCAGGCAGAGCTGCCATAGAAAAGAGAAATAGCCAGATTTGTCAATGTCTTTGCCAAGTATGACCTTTTCAGAGCTATCAGACTCATCCAAGACATCCCTCATTGCCTAGAGGTTTAGATGGAGCTTGGCAGGCAGAATCATGGAATGTTAGAACTGAAAAGAACTTTGAAGCCATCTAATAAAATATTTCACAAAAGAGATTGAGACATGCAGTTTACCTGACCCGTTCAGGTTAACAGTGAGTTATGACCATCACCAAAATTAGACCTCAGGCATCTTGCCTCTGTGTGTGTGTTTATATATTGCCTCGTGGTACCAAGAGTTTAACATTCCCCTGAGAACATTTTTATTATTATTTCAGAAATGCACTAATCTTAGGAAGCGATTTTCTTCTCCCCAGAATACTGACTGTACCAGTGTGTCAACGTTGAACCTTTAATTTATCCTCTTTCCTTTTGTCTGGTCCTTCCTTATTTTATCCTCCATTCTTACTTTCTTCCAACATTATAAAAAGGATCCATACCAAGCTATCAAAACAGTTCTCCTCCCCCCCCCCCAAAAAAAAGGTAAAAAAAAAAAATAAATCCAACAGTTTGAACCCTTACAAACACCGTTAGAGGTTTGGCAAACATGCCATAGCTTTCACTGTTACTTTCAGTGAGAATATACAAATTCAGCTGTACATTGTTTCTCGGACACCTTTAAAATTCTCAACCTTGCCAGTCACCAAGATGCATGTAGATAAAGAGCTGTTGAAGAACTGAGTTTCCCTTGCGCTTGCGTTCCTGGTCCACTACAGAAAGGGACTAGGAACCTAGAGCTTAAAGTTGCCTGAGCAGCGCTGACAACCCCATGGTTGCAGTGGCTTGGGTCTCGGCGAAAGCTTCAAGCCTTCTTCCCTACTCGGACTTCAGCTCCAGCTCACACTCCCGTTTCATCAATCACAAGATTCGAAGTCGTGGAGTGAGTCCAGTCCAGGGGAGTCTGGCTCAGGCTTTGCCAGCGCCATGGAGAAGCTGGCAGGCGGCCGGCCGCAGGCTGAGCTCCTCCGGACGCAGCCAACAGGCTCTGCGCGCCCGGGTTAAGCTCTCCGAGGTCGGCTCTGGCGCCCCGCGGGAGGCAGCGAGCTCCCACTCTCTGCAGCCGCCTCCTTCCCTCAGGTCTGTGTCTCTCCCTGGGCTTCCGCGGCTAAACCAACTGTCGGTCTCCACCTCCAGTGCTCGGCGCGCATTTCCCTCCAATCCCGGCTTACATAACCAGGGCGGGCGCGCTCCCGCCACTGCTTACCACCCTGGGGAGTTAGGCGGCAGTCTCCACGCCTCTGGGGCGAGCGTCTCCGCACATCCGTGCGCGCCCCCCCACCCCCCCATTAGGAGGTGCCCCTCCTTGGCCACACTGCAGCGGCCGCCCGGACACCTCTCCACCAGCGGGAGAACACTGAGATTGGAGACGAGAGCGCCTCACCGTGCCCAGCTCCCTCCCTCGCTCCCTCCACCTCCTCCCGCTTCCCTCTCCCCACTCCACCCCCCACCCCCCGCCAGCCAGTTCCCCCTCCGCCCCCTGGTGCCAGTGAGTGTGCGGCACCGAGTAGGGGACCGGTAGACTAGTCTGGGCTCAGCGCGCGCCGGAGCTGCGGTAGCTCCGGCTGCCTGAGGGAGCGGCGAGGTGGCCGCCTGGCGCCTTCCCGGACTTCCCAAGGAGGGGCAGAGCTACCCGTTTCTGCAGCCGCCAGTTAGAAGGCGCCGGGAAAGAGGGACTTCCAAACTCTTCAGCCGTTTCCTCTCCACCCGGTTTTGGACCTTGCCCTTGGAGCAATTGGAGCGCGCCGCTCGGGTGTCATTATTTCTTCGAACTGCTAAGAGGTGCACGGATTCAGCTGCTGCCCAGTGAGGGGCTCTCGAGCGCGGTTTGCGCGTCTCAGAGTGCGAGCCCCAGCCCGGCACACCTCCGTCGACGATGAGGAAAGGTCTGAGGGCGACGGCGGCCCGCTGCGGATTGGGACTGGGATACGTGCTGCAAATGTTCGTGCTACCTGCCCTGACCTTGCTCACCGCCAGCGGCACTGGCTCGGCCGCTCAAGGTACGGGGGTTAGCCAAGCCTAGCGGCCACCTCTGCTTCTTCCTTTCCTCTGGCTCTGGTTTTCCTTCGCAGTTCTGACTGCCTTAATGCCGCTGGTTGCTCTAAATGGGAAATTACTTTCAATTCCACTTTCCCAACTATTCCGCAATCTTTGCTTAATGTTATTTCTAACGTATCTTCTTAGTTGAGCACTGAGGGACTCTTGGGGTGTGAACGCGTATCTGTCTCTGGGTATGTGGGCACTTGGGTGTTCTTGCACTTTCTGCTCCACATGCACACGTTGTTGCGTATTGTGCACACAGAGGTTTTGCAGAAACTCTCAGTGCTGATAGCTGCGTGGCTTGTCATGGAGGCTTCCCGAAGCGCAGGTCTCCCGGGTCTTGCGCCACGTCTGGGGTGGCGGGGTCTTGGGTGACTGAGCTTACAAGTCGCCAAAGGGCGCCCATTTAAAGAAGTGTGTCCGCTGTGCCCACGGATCCACCAGCGCTAGTGTCCAACGGCTGCAGCTCTGGGCGTTCTGGAGATACACAGCGCGCCCAAGCCGCGATCCAGCCTTCTGCAGACTGTGGGGTGTGCCGCGCTCACACCCTCTTCCTAGTCCCACTGGCGACGGAGAAACTTAACTGGGCAAATGGACTAGTCGTTCAAGCCAAATCCGAAACTCCCCTGGGTAACCAGCCAGTATATAACTCTGACGTTTCCATTGAATGCATTTGCGCTTTAAATTAGCTGGTTCCAAGCGTCATTTGGGGGAAGAACAGTCCGGAGTTGAGGATGAGTGATGAGGGGGGCCAGGCGTGGCGCTGACCGCCGAGCTCCCTCCCGGTGCTGGAGTTTGAGGTGGTAGTAGCAGCTCGCAGCCTTTAGAGTCTGGAAGATGAGTGTAAAGGAGACCGAACGAGAGCCAACGCCGCCATCTCCTCCGGGGTCCCTTTCGGGTCACCTGTGTCCCAACCTTTTGACCCAGACAAGCGCACACCTGATGCTTAACGCCCAGTTGCGGTGGTCCCAGACTGAGGGAGGCAACTCCGCTGTTCCCTAGGGTGGGGTGGTAGAAGCGTTCTCAGTATTCAGAGATAATCCAGGGCTTCCATTATCTTAGTTATATTTCTGTCCAGTTTGGAGAGCAAAAGGAGGTGTGGCGAAAGCCTTCACACCCGGGGTGATGCTCAGACTCTCTGGAGGTTAACTCTTCAGCGGCGCGAAGGCGCGGAGTTTGGGCGTAGATGGGGGCTGTAGGTCGGTGGAGGTGCAAGAAACTCAGAGCTTAGGCAAGTGTTGTCTGGGTCCGGAGGTGAGTAATAAGCTAAGCTTTGTGAATTAGAGATAGCTACATAGGACTTGAATTTTCCTGCTGCCTCGCTGCAAAACCATGCTCGTAAATCCTTCTTTCTTGCCAGATGCTTCCCATCCCCGAGTTTTTGCCTTGGTATTCTTATGCATACTCCCACAGCCCTTCTGTCTATTTACAAAAGGATATCCCTTCAGAATCACGGGGTCTTTTAGGTTTCTTGAAATTGGTAGAACTTCCAAGGGCTGAAGAAGATGCTTAGAAGTTGAGTGAGCAACCTGATGAATAGTGATGCTATCAATCGCGTCTCTCTGTGGAATTCGCCTGCTGTTATTGGGCACACAAAAGACTGAGCCCAGGGTGGGTCTGGTATGGGGGAGCACCAGGTGAAGAGAGTAGTGTTTGAGAATGGGATGAGTAAAAATCCTCAAGATTCCAGACAGGAGATGTAGCATCCCCATGGAGAGCTTACTACAACCGAATGAAAAACACTGGGTAGGAAAAAAGGATCAATAAAGATAATCAAACAGGAGATTGTAAGTGAATTAATATTGAAAGAAAAAAGGGAAAAAAGGATTTAGAAGAAAGGGTGCACCAGAGAGAGCATTCTACAGTTGCACTTTTTTCTTGTCACAGAACAGGCAGAGATTGAAGATTGAACTTGTTTGGATCTTAAGTGGACAGATAAAATGTATTCTGTTGGCTGTGTGACTTACACTCTCCATTTACTTACTTAGTTACTTAGTTTGTGGTGAATAAACCTATTTATGCTTGAGTCTTACGTCCTTGAGAGAAACTGGATTACCACTTTCATCTTTGTTATCCTCCATGTGCTAATGTACTACTAGCTCTTCCTATGTTGTCTGGTAGGAATCAAAAACACAGAAAATACTAAAATCTACTTACTCTCAACTGCTATCACCATCACTCTAATCTGTTGCCCCAGCCTGTTAACGATTGAACCCTGATTCCACTATCATCTCAATCACTTTTAAAATGGACTCACACACTTCTTTTCCCTTATAATTTCTTTTCCTTTCTCTTCTTTCTTTGATCTAGGGAAATAAAAGATGCTGCTGCTCCCTCAAGGTATGATTTCCATTTGCAAAGGACTCCAAGAAGGGAACAAACTATTTTATAAATAGAACTTATATGCAATTAGGTGAGAAAGTGAAGTGAATTTAAGCACTTTACAGTGTGGATGAGGTTTTATTCTGTTGTTAGAGAAGTACTGAAAAAAACTAGAAGTTACAAGAAATGTCTCTTCAGAGAGAGCCAAGAAAACAATGGATGTTTGAGTTAAATAACATAATGGGTATTATTTGTGAGTATACTGCCTTTTGCAGCTGATTTAAAGAAAGCAGTTATTTTAGAACATCCCTTGGAAAGTCTGTAGGCTTTAGACAACAACTTTCTCTTTTCTGGTTATGCTCTAATTGTTTCATTCAGGATTGCTGGGAACTGCTAACTCCAGGGAATTTGTGGTGCTGACTTCCAAGAATGAAAAATCTTACTAGGAAAAGGGAGCCTATGTTTGTGTGAATATTTGTGTGTATTATTTTTATGTGTGTGTTTGACTACTATGCCTCAAAATCAGTATCATCCTGTTTTATAAATGCAATTTTACTTCCGGACTTACGCAGCACTGACACTGTATTTACCTAGCATCAACTAGTGTTATAGGAGTTAACGTCACCAAACTCAGAAAATCATTGAAGCCTCTAATCATATTGGGATAATTTCTTTTATGGCAAGTTAGTTTAAAATCCCTTTTAATACATGTAAAATAATGGTTCTTTCTGGAAAGGGGTAAAATTTACTTCCATGCATTTATGAATGTTAGTGGGATACAAATATTCAACTGCCAAGAAAAAAGAATTTCTTTGCAAATTGTGCCATGCATTTTTCCATTTTAGCAGAGTAAATGAATGAATTCACATTTGAAATTTTCAATAAGGGAAAGTATGCTAACTTATTCTTTGTTTAGAAAAGTAATTTTATGTAGTCCAGCTTAGGGAATACATAAAAGTTTTGAGAAAATGATCTTTTCAAACATTTGTAATCAGTAAGGAACCATTAGGTTGTTAACATTTATTGACTTCCTGATCTTCTGTATTCTGATTACTGGGTGACTCAGAGTTGAAAAGATAAGGTCCTGGAGCATCATCCATGGCAGTCTGGGAGGTAGCTTATTGTCCTCATCAGAGTTTATACTGGTCTTTTTTATGCAAACTACCTAAAGACATGACAGGGGCATAAGTTGTACAAGGGACTCTCACAGCTTATTTAGAATAGTTGTTGAGACTTAAGAACAACTGTTCTCTAATGTGCACTAGGTCCTCTTATTAGTGTAGAGAGTGTATTGTATGAAACCTTCGCTGCATTCAGCAGTTTCTGATTTAGGTCATAGCTTTGCTGGGGCAGCAGAGGGAGTCACTCTCAGAAGAAACACTAAAATTAAAGTCTGCAATCACTTCAAAAAAGATAATGGAAAAAATGTGAGGTGGGGATTGAGTCAACACTCTTGTCTTACAGCTTTAGTCTGCATTTTTTGTTTGACTTTTGTGTTTGTGGCAGTTAGAAAAAACTTTCCCATTTCCTCACAAATTCAAAATGCACTTATTCATTTGATTGGCATATAGTATTAGAAGAGTTCTTAACAGTTTTGTGTATGCATCACCCAGACAGAGACAATTCTTTGTTAGGCACACAGAATTGAAGGAAACCCTTGCATCCTTCAACAAGATAGAATTATAATCAAATGACTGTCATTTACTTTCTGAAAAAAAGTGGGCATAAGTAGTATTTTCTGGATTCAAACTTAGAAAGAAAGTAAACTTAAGTTAGCACTGGTATGAGTTGGGTTCCAAACTTTTTATGCAGAGAAACTTAAGTTTGAAGATTTGCTTGGAAGTAGGATGTTCTTATAGCTAAGTTTTGCAACTACTTTACTTGTACTGAATCTTAGTCAGGTTTATTATATCTTTAGTTTGATTTGCGGGCAGCACAAGCTAAAGGCTATCAGTGGTGTGTGACCATGCTGTTAATAAGCTTCGTGATTACTAATGTCTCATAACCCTGCCTCCTTCACCTCCTAACTAATTGGCCAGAGGTGAGTCATTTAGCTTTCATTTTCATGCTACAGTTTTCTCATATGTAAAATGAGGGGAGTAGTGATATCAAGATCAAACAAACTAATACCTGTGGATATAAGTAAGGTGCTTGGAGCAGTATTCTTTGGCTTTCAGCTCCATAAATTTGTGACAAAGATCTAGAAGTTAAAGAAATTGAGCATCAAGAATTTTGAGTTGAGAGTGTGGATTGCAGTAAACATGGTTATTGCAAAAGCAAAAAGTGGAACTATCTTAGGAGATGCCTCAAGTATATCACTGCAAACTCCTGGACAGATTTCTTAAAACAGTCTATGGGAAACTACCTCCTGTCATAGCCTCATTTCTTCCTTTGCTACTCTGCATGGGAAAAGTCACTAGCTTCGGTATAAAAATGCCATGATAAGTTTCTGCCAGTTTAATCCTTCCTACAAGCTTCATCTTTGGCTTTCTATCTTTAGCATAAACATTGAAAGATAATTTCATAAATCCATAAACTTGGAAAAAGCATGTCAAGTTCCAGGATTACAGATAAGAGTTTGGGGGAAATTAGTCCTTTATGCAAATGCCAGTAGTTTTTCTTAAAAAAGAGAAATGACTGAAAGTGTATAGTCTAAAGAACATACTGAATATAGGGAAAAATAGGTTACTTGAAGAAAAGCAAGTTCACCAAAACTTTCATATATTACAATTGTGTTTGAATAGGAAGTTTTAGTTTCATAATCTGGAATAACATGGGTAATATAGATGACATGCATTTAAAATATTTCTCATTTAATTGTAGTAATCAACAATCATTGATATTTTCTCATCTTTAGTGCAAATGTTCTCTGGCAAAGTTTTATGAAACTAGAGATTTGTGGTGAATTTTATGTTATTTAAAGTTAAGGGAAATATTTCTCATTTAGTTTTTCATTGTGCTTTTAATTTGTGATTGTCTGGTATACAGTGGCCTAGGTCTTGTTCTATGATTTTGAAAAATATGTTCTTAAAGCTTTGTGTGGACTCTTCTTTGATTTCATATTTCATTTGGATTTGTTATAGCTTATGTGTTTGTGGAGGAGGTCAACATGAATCTGAGACTTTGGGTATTGAGTATTATTTAGTTCAAGTATGGTTGAGCTAGAATTGAAACTCACAGAAGTTTAGTGCTATTTTTATGTGCCTTTTTTGAAGCATAATAAAATTTCCCTGAGCAATGTTAAGACACTGCTGTCTTGTTTTTCTAGTTCTTAATTCTAATACTTGAATAATTTATGTTTTATTTTTTCCACATCCAAATTTATAAACATCTAAAACATTTTACAGTATGCAGTAATAATTTATGAGCTAACTAGACTAGAAACAGTAAGTTTTTGTATTCTTTCTGGTGAATTAGAGAGCTCTAAAGAATCTCTGTCTTTTTTGTGAAACCTCAACATATGTGTTATGTTGCAAATATTGAACTCTATAAAAAAGATTAGAAAATATTGTGTTATAATTTCAGCATTAGAAAAAATGTTTCGGATTGAAGTTGTAATGTGGATTCTCATTTGAACATTTCTGTCCCCCTCCCCCAAATTGCTAAATAAGGATTAGATAGTGGAGATTTGAAACACCTAGAAGAAAACCTGTAAATTTCCTAGATACTTAAAACATATATATTCCCCCATAAAGAGTTTCTGGTGTTAAAGTCACTATGATATTAATTAAATGGAAGTTACAATTTAGAAAATAAACTATTCCATTGAAAGTGTCAAATTATACAGATATTTGTCCTTATGGCTATGAATATTTAGTTCACAAAGAACAGTGATTCAAAAGTGCTTTGTGCGGTAAAAGTGAAGTCTAACATCTGACAACTCCAATATTAGGGGAATACCTCTTTTTAATTAATCACCTAAACCGTATCTCCTTGCCAATGTGGTAGTAAAATGGGAGAGTGAGAATGAGGAGAACCAGGTTGATTCATTGAATTTTTGTGTCTATTAGAATTTTTATATTATATATGAGAGTTCAAAGTAACCATGTTAACAGCTGATACTGATTAATCAAATTTAACTCCAAAGTTACCAGCCTTATTTATATTAAACTTTTGTGTGGATTGGGGATTTTACCTTCATTAATCATTGTCATCTGAATTCTGTAGTTAGTTTCATTTCTCAGCAATTATGAGACCTATAAAAACACTTCATGTAGATGAATTTGTCTTATATCTTCTTCAGTCTAAGGTTGCTAAACATCAGAAACCCCATCAACATATTTAACAAGTTTAAAGATGAATGCTAACATTTCTCAATTCTAATCAGCATTTCAATTGATTATTTAATCATGCACTGCCTGAATTCAGCTATAATTTATTGCAGTTTTGTCAATCCCTGTTTATAAGAAAAAACTTGTATATGAACATACCTTTTAATTAAAACAGATTAGTGACTGCATATTAAAATGTATTTATTGCTTAACTATAAGGGCAAATATGTTCAAGAATCAAAGTGCAGTTATTTCCCAAACTTTAAGAAAATTATTTATAACTATAATATATAAGAGAAACTTATAAAAGTAAATTACACCATTTATTTAGAAAAGCAATCATTTTAAATTAAGTAATAATATACACTCTCATAGAAAATAGACTTTTAGTGCAATATAATAGGGTGTGTAGTGATGACTTCCACTTCTAATTACAGGCATAGTGAGTTACAGTTGTTTGTTAATCAAAGTTAGAGATAACAATTTGGATCAATCTATTCTGCATGAATTTGTAAGTTTGTTAGTTATATGAAAATTTAATATTTTATATCATTCTAGAATCTTTTCGGAATTTCAAGAACTTAAAAATTCCTTTCAAAAACTGCATCAAAGTATACTTTAAACAAATAGTATTCTCTGACATTCACAGGAACTGGAAAATTACAGGAATAGAAGCGCTGCTTCAGAGACCTGTGCTATCTCTACTGCAAACAAACAAATAGTCAAATTACAGCCCAATAAAAAACTATGATTGGGAAGACATAGTAAATAATGGTAATTTCATTTTGAGTATTATATCTGTGTGAAATATGTTGACATTTGAATTTAACTTTTGATAAAGGGAAAAGGGTATGTTTTATTTTCCATTGACTAAAGAATTTGCCAAAAACACACATTGTATAGCCTTCCAGTTGAAGTAGTCAAGTTTAACAAGCAGCAATCTTGAAATCATTCTAGAAAAACAGTAATTACAGTGTCTGTCATTTTCTTTAGCAACTTTCCTTGTTCCTTCTCGGTCTTCATAAGACAATGAAAGAATATAAACTTTAAAATGTATTAGGGATAAAATTCATGAATTGAAAGAATGTATCTCCCTCCCAATCTACATAGCATTACCAGCAAAGCTCTCAGCCTGGTGGAAACAGAAGCCCATTTCTGTACCTACTATCAAAAGCTGAGGAAAAACAGACATGTCCAAATGAGTTACTAGTGGTGCTATCTGAATAGAACTAAGACTAGTATTTGATTAGAGTATTATTCAACAGGATCTTTGGCTCTATCTGGATAGAGTATTGATTTATACCTAATTTAATTAACATAGCAAGGATATTAAAAAGATGTATGTTTGAAAGAAAGTAAGTTTGGGTTTTACTTGAACCTATTTAAGCAAAATGTGCTTGTTTGAGAAATCTAGACTAAAATCAGTGATATACTGATACAATACATATGATAGTATATTCTACTGTGATCTTTGTTTATAAAATGTTTTGTCATTCTATGCTGGCTACCAGAGGAACTGGGAAGTGAGGGAAGTAAGGAATGGAAAGAGAAGGTGATAGAGTTGTGACTCTAGACAGTTGGTGGAGGATGAGTGAGACATGTGTACATATAGAGGTAGGAAGTTGAACCCCCAAATTATATAGTTATATAAACCAGTGGCAAATCAATACAAATTGAAAAAAATACAGCTGTTACATTTTAAATCTCAGATGTACATCAAAAATCAAGTAGCATTCTTAGAATTATATAAGAATTCCAAGGGACAGTTTTCCCTGACTGAATTAGAAAGTTTATCTTTAATGTAATTTATTTTTTTAAAAATGTTACCAGTATCTTTCTTTTATGTGTTGATTAAAGTATATGCATTTTGTTTCTATTTGCAAACATATATTCATATAATTATATAGAATGAAAAGGATCACAGTTAACTTTTAAGTTATGTACTATAGTATAATGGGTAAACAATAGAAAGATGGCTGTGAAAACTTTTAATTATAAGGATGTGTTCCTACTAAGGATGGGTTAAAAGTGCTAAAAGTAGTAGCAGATATAGTCCAGTAATCCCTTTTTAGTGTATCTATTCTTGCACAAATAGTGAGTGTGTACTGGTGTGCATAAGTAATTTTTCTGACTGAAGATTATATTCTGCTTTTCTGCAAAAAGAGTTTTCCTTTCTACCAGTAGCTAGTCTTTTGTATAGTGTACAATAGAGCTGCTTTTGTTGTCTTGTTATGCAGAGATCTATCAGATAGTGTAAATTTTCTTCTGTCACCGGTGCTAGAGAGCATCTTTATTTTTACTGTCTAATTTAATAATATTCTTATGCTTGTGGATTATAATCTGTTGGTGAAAGAAGAATGTTGGTTTGCTTTCAAGTATATGCTGGTAAAAAATCCTTCATCTACATGAGAACTCCCTCTTCAGTGATCTCTATGGAAAACATTATTTCCTAGTATGTGCACTGCCTAAGATGACCTCTTATGTGTACTGATGGAATAAGTCAGTTGTGTCATTCTTTTCTCTATTCAGTGAGTGTTTCAACTTCTTGATCAAATGGAGCTTGAATAGGCTAAGGAGTATTTGATTTTCTTGGAATTCCCTTGATAATATAGAAGCAGTTTTATTCTCAGTTTTCTACATTGCATTCACTGAAAACATTGTATAAAGAATGAATATAAAGCTAATTGAGGAGAAAAAGAGCTTGGTAACATGAAAGACAAAGAATTTTATTCAGGATAGAGTAATAATGTTTTCTTGGTTATTTTCAATATTGTATTAAAATGAAGGGCAATGTATAAATATTTATATGCTACATCTGCACATAAATATATATTAATTATTGTCACATGTTTCCACATCACTTGGAATACTAACGTAAATGATAATGCCTCACAAAATTTTGTGATTACAAGTCTAAATGCTAATGATAGAGGTTGCTTGTTTAATGCTGAATTGCAAGGTTAAAAAGAGGATCTTAAAGATAACAGTGGATTCCAGAGTCCTTGAGTTTGTTTTGCATTCATTGACAGTCACTAAATTAGGAAAAGGAATGTTCAAACAACACACTTGAGGAAAAGTGATTTTTTATAGAAAGGAGCCATTTCTGCTAATAGCCAGTAACTGCATATAACCCCAATGACATTAAAAGTCCATTAGCTAAGACCAGTTTAAATAGCAGCTGATGCAGTGTCAGCTAAATGTATATTGGAATTTTTTAATATAATGAGGTAATAGCAGTTCTATAATTTTCTAAAACTACATACATTAAGTAAAACAAAAGTCATCTGATTGTAGTGGCAGGCTATTAAAGAACAGGCAGAGATTTGTGATGAAACAAAAGTAACAGTCTATATAACAAGAGGATAATAAATGTTAGTGATTGTTTTAAAAAGGAGTCTTTGACAAAAATCATCTGGAGAAGTTTAAGCTGTCATCCGGAAGAGTAGTTTCCATAGAAGCACATATTAACATCCACAACTTTGAGACATCCATTTAAAGTGAAGTGATTTTTTTTTACTATTAGCCTTAGTGTTTAGTTTTCAGTTTCTTGAAACACAGGAAGCTCCTACTTAACACGGTTATGTGCATAAATGGTAGCAATTGGGGGATGGAAGGCACAGAATGGTTGAAAAAATAGAATGAGTGAAAACAAGTATGACTTAATAAGTGCTGATATTCTTAAGGGGAATGTTATGCTAATATTTTGAAAGCAATATGATGTTTCATTGTTTGCAGCAATGAAATCAGAGATCAAAATGTTCATATGATCCCCAAACTTAATTTTCCATCTTTGAGTATTTCCAATGTCCATTTTCACCATATGAAAGACAGGAGGTTTTATTGAAAATTGTATTAGAATCCAGGAATCTTTAATGTCATCCTGAAGAATCCTCTGTAAGACAGTATTTCCTAACTATGAGACCATTCTGGAGATGAAGTGAAGGTTGCTTAGTAATCTAATGTGTGAGTTGAGAACAGGGCAGTAATTAATCAGTGACTGTCATGCTCTCACCACTATAAAATGTTATGAGAACCTCTATGCCTATCACCCCTCCATTTTCAGACCATTAGTGAAACCATGTACATGCAACAATGGGGAGCCCCACTTCAGCTGATGACCCCAATCACAGGGGCATTAGCTTTATGCATATTTTCACAATGGTCACTTGAATTCCCAGCACACTTTCTAGTGCCAGGATTATTTATCATTCTAACCTGAGACATCACATCTTTTATGTATTTAGTTTTAGCTTGAAATTAATTTAGTTGTTCCTTATTTGGAAAAACAATCTCATATAACACCTCCTTGCTTAAAAATGGAAAAAGGGAAAGAAAAACATAAAGAAAAAAAGTCTTTTGTTTAATCATAATGACATGGTAGGGATATTCCTTTTTGTTTACAGATTTTCATATAACATTTCTTAATAAATTCAAGATATATCTGGTATTTTTAACTATTTTAATTCATCTCAGGCCACTTGAATGAATCTTAAGCTTACATGGACAAGTTTAAATTCCTAACCAAAATCCCATTTACTAACATATTTCATAAGGAATATCATGAATAATCTCATCTCAATGAATAATCTCATCTTTAGTGAGCAACTCACACATTAATAACACATGGAAATATATCTCAATTCAACCTGTGGGCTTTGAATTTTTAATTCTAAAGTTATTTTATTTCAGACTAAAATACTGCTCAAACTGACTAATTTCCATGTTTTTTTCTTTTCTATTCCATAAAACTTGATTCTATTGCAAGATGTAAAAAAAGAATATAACTCACCACACAGTAAATGTATACACATCTATGAACTAGAGTTATGAAATTGAATTATGCGAAAATGACAAGATGATATTATGTGAAACAAGACAAATGTTATAGTAGAATTTTTTTTAAATAAAAAATCACTTACTTTCTTGGAAAGTTTTGTTGAAACTAGTTTTTGAAAAAGATACTCTTTCTTGGATAGCTTTATGACTGTATCTCATTTTTTATGAAGAACTATTTTTTTAAAAGTTGAGTGTAAATAATACTTAGTATGACTAGTTCTAGATTGAATTTATTTATTCCTGGAAAACTTTTTTCTAGATTATCTTTAATATACCTATTCTTTAGATTAGATAACATAACTGTGTTTAAAATAGTGAAAGGTTATAGATCATTTCCTGTCTTTGAATCAAAAATATATCAGCTATATGCCTAGGTGTATCCAGGCTGTAATTTCCTTGTATAGGACATTAATTGAAATTCATAGAAAAAAAAAAGTGAATGTTTGTAATTATGAGTGTGAAACTTGTGCTAGGAAAATACTAATGTCAGTTTGTGTAAAAATCTCTTGGTAAAGGTGTTTAAATTGTGCTAAGCTTGAAAATTGCAAATACAAGTTTAAAATCTGTTTCACAGTTATAATTAAAATGTGAGGATCATAATAGTGTTTACAAAAAGAAATTGTGAGGATTAGAAGGGTTATCAAACATAGAAAAATGACAACAGTGTTTGGCCCAGATAAGCACTTAGTAATTGCTACTATACTTTTATTAACTAAGTGTAACAATTTGGCATTATCATGAAAATAATATATTCATGGTAAGAGTGTATTGGATTTGGTGGAGACGAAGTAGAAGGTATTCTATAAACCAACAAAAACATGTTCAGAACAAAAGTGAAGTTCTTACAATAAATTGGATTTTTTTTTTTTAGAATCACATAGTTTAAGTTTTACAATTTCAGTTACACTTTGAAACTCTTTGGATAGCCACCGTGTTTGTGGATAAGTAAGCTAAGATGATTTTTCTTTCTGTGTGATTTTCCAAATCTAGAGTGTATTCTATTAAGAATAGTATGTAATAAATGTGAATGAAAAAATCAGTATAATTTTTATGACTACACTCATATTCATAAAGAGAAATGAAAGTTAAAAGGCTACAAAAGGCCGGGCATGGTGGTGTCTGCCTGTAAGCAGCAGCCTAGGAAGCCGTGGCCAGGGCCAGGGATTGAGACCCGCGGGGAACACATAGTGAGACCTAGTTCAAAAAAATACAGCTGGGCATGGTGGCGCGCGCCTGTAATCCCAGCTACCTGGGAAGCTGAGGCTGGGGATAGCTTGAGTCTGTGGTACCCTGGGCAACGTGAGCCTGCGGTTCCACTGACAAAAACAGGGGGACCTAATCTCGAAAAGAAAAAAAAATAAAGCTACAAAAAATCCCCCACAATTAGTCAAGTCTACTTTTTGCTACCATTTAAATTCTTACTTAGACAAATAGAAACAGTTAACTTTCTTCATTGATATCAGAAATTGTAACATACCAAAGCATTTGCTGACCATAGGCTAAAAACATAATTTTTTAAACTGATTTTTCCAAGCAAGGCTGAAGTCCTTAACATGTATAAGGAACATATTGTAACAGTCAAAAGAGAAATTGCTTAAATATGTATGTCGTGACTGACATATACTGTATTTCACACACAAAAACTTTTTAATGAATATAATTCATGAACAACTAACTGGATTTTATAGTTGTTCAGGTGTTGTGTGTAATATAAAATAAGGAGGGGAAATTTGCAAGCAATAATTTTGTTTGAAAAGTGTTCAGTGTGAATTTATAAAATGAAATTGTATCATTGCTAATATAACAAACTTATCTTGAGAAAACTTAGGAATAGAAATTGCTCTTAGCTACCATGTTCTGTATTGTATTTCCTGGTTCACTGTGACATCACATAATTCCTTTATTCTTTTGTTTTATATTCTTTAAAATGTTTCATTATAAAATTAAGGCAAAACATATACATCAAAATATCTCAATGGTAAAAACATAACCCAAAATAATATATAAACCAATTGTGAACGTTTAGCAAACATAATGTGATACTGTATCTTAGTAAATGAAAAGGATACCGCTGACCACACCAAAATAGTACCCTACAGGAAATGTTTTATTTAGAACATGAAACACTAAATCCTTTGTAATTTTCTTTGTCCAGAAAGCAGTTTAACACTCTTACTTTTTAAGTTTCTCTCTTCTTCAACTTCCCAAAGTATAACACTGAAGAAGGAAACATCTTTTTAAAGGGAAATTTAATATGAACTCGGGAATCAACAGTGTAGTGTATTCTCCTACATAATTATAAAAACTTTTCCTCTTTATAGATGTATGTCCCATTTAAAGAACCTAACAGAAACATCCTACAGTGCTTTTAATAATTTATTACACTGATTTTTGTTGGGGGGTGGTTTATAATCTGTAATTTGTATGATTTGTAAATTAAATAGCATATGATTTGAGGATTTCTAGGGAGAAAAAGAAACATAAGCACTAAAAAGATAAAGCTGTGTCTTTAACTCTTTCTTCTAGGGTAATCTTTTTTTATCTTTTGTTGTTAATTTTTATAAAGACTAGCATCACAAAATGTTGATTTTCCAAGCATTAGATTGTTTTAGAAAGTTCTGTTGTGTGAGTACTGAAGCCTTAGTGTGTTTTAAATTAATATGAACTAGTTGTCAAAATGCATGTTTATTATTATATGGAATGGGGTGCAATTCAGTAATCCAAATTATTAAATCAGACAAAAATGTAGTTCATAATCTCATGTATTTGTGTTTGTAAGCATTTCAATGTATTCAATCTTTTCATGAAGTTATTTTAGAATAACCTAAATATGTTTCTCTAATTTTGTCCAAATGGGTCACTGGAAGAGGTTTATTCTCCTTTCTCTCCTGCCCCTCTCTCCTCTGCCCTCCAGAATGAATCATGGCACATCTGACAAATCTCATCAGTAGATATCTTCATCACACCCTCTGATGGCTGTTTGTTGTCTCTGGAATAGATATACACTTATTAACATTGCTGACAGAGATATTGTTCATAAACCTCTGATTTCATTGTTGGGGTTGCCCTGGTTTTGTCTCTTTAGACAATGCACTCCCCACTATTTGTCTGGGTCAGGTTGTTCCAGTGCATCCCTAGAGGAGATAGCCTCTGGCTTCCTTCCCCTCCCACCCCCCCAACTGGCGGTGAGTGAGCATGGTGGTTCCACTCTACTTAGCTGTGAATAAGAGATTAAACTTCATGCTTCATGTCCTGCTACTGCCTGACTTCAGTTCCATCTTTAGGTCTTTTAGATCTTCGTTTCTTTATGAAGTTTCTTTTCATGCCCAATGCAGCATTCTTTTGTTTTCCCTCTGTCCCCAGTCTGCAGATGAGCAAGAGGAGGGCAGGAACAGTCTTCATTGGTACTTCTAGCAGAAAACATTGCTCATGATGTACAATTGGCATGTGATGCAGAGCTTTTGAAAAATTAAATGAATGCATATTTCATCTATTCCTGAAATAGCACATCTCTATTAGAGGGGCTTCTGGTTAGTTTTCATCATGTAGGAGTCAGTGGGAACTTTTCACATTCTCTCTGTCACCTACTTTGAGAGATTCTGGACAGATTGAGCTGATTATGAAGTTTTAAGTAGAAATTAGCTCAATTTCAGGAGCGAAAGTTTACCATCTTTTAGAATGTCCTTATAAGGTCAATATCCTTACCCTTCCTATATATCCATTTTTACTTCAAATAATCTATCCTGAAACTTGGGAATATTCAATAGTGAATACCTAAGTCTTTTTTATAGTTGAGAGAAATACATCTCAGATTGTTGATGTGATCACTACTAGGCCCTCACTCATTTGAATGAATTGTTTAAACCAAGGAGAGTTTAAAAAAAAAAAAGATCTACATGTGAAATAGCATTCAACACCTAGAATAATTTCTCCTATTATGCAATTGCAGAATTGTATCATACGGGATATCACTACAATGAACTGAATTTCTACTAGGTGGTGACATTGTTTACCTTTGGGATTATTGCTGTGTCAAAATTATCCTATAGAGTATTTCTTACTATTTCTCTTCACTACAGAGTAAATAAATCTTTGCAGGGTATATACCTTCGTTTATGCAGGCTACCTTAACAAACTACCACAAAGTAACTAATAAGCAATAAACACGTATTTCTGGAGTTTTGGATGTTGCAGCTTGAGATTAAGGCAGCAAGCAGCATGGCACAAGTGTTGTACTCACCTCCTGGGCTACAGTTGACTGTCTTTGTTCTCATGTTGTAGGAGGGGAAAGTATCTCTTTTGTAAGGTCACTAATCACATTGATGAAAGCTCCATTTTCATGATTTAAGTATCTCCCAAAGACCACACCTCTTAGTCATGAATTTGTGGGGGACATAAATATTCAAGTCATAGCAGTACTGTAGTATGAATATGAGAAAGGACTTGTTTTGGGGAGCTGGTAGCAGAGTAGCCCAAGTCAAGAAAAATAAATCCATTTTGGAGTATATATTAAACTTAGCTTTATTCCCTGTAATATATGGCTATCTATAATGTTTTTCTGGTAGGACGAGAAACTATTCTGGGGGATATTTTGCTTTGTTTTGTTTGTTAGGCTAGGAAATGATACAGTGAAATATACCTTTATGAAATGTTATTGAATCAAATATTCTCTTAGGCACTGCTAAGGTTACCAAAATATGTTATGGATTATGCCAGACTGCCAGCAAAGAGGAAATTATAACAAGTAACTGATTCTTTTTGTTAAAACTTCAGTAAACACAGACCCAACTTGCCCTGAATAATTACTGCTGAGAGCTATGCAGTGGTCTTTAACTGGTAGTTGTTTGTAATCAAGCAGTCTGAATCTTGCCTTGACATAAAGCAGAGGAAGTGGTTAGGAGACAGACCTGTAATTATCAGCAGCAGGTGCCCATAATGGAATGCCAGGGAAATGTTTTAAAGAGGCAAATATTACTTTAGGAAAGACTTCAAGATGGTCAATTTAGACCAGAAGGCATCTTAATAAAGCGCGGTTGACAGTAGTGTTGAAACAATATTTCTTTGGAAATAAAGGAAAGCTTAACAAATCCTTTTTGTTCAAATTAACTTCTTTTTCATGTGCTAAAATACCAAAATATTAATGACTTAAAAGCAAAACTGAACTTCATTTTCAGAAAAGGGATTGTTTAAAAACATTAGATCATGTAAGAACATTGACTGTCATTAGGTGGCTAATTTATGGCATAAACAAAAGGACTGTACTTTATTTTAATAAGTAAATAATAAATTGAATGAAAAAGGTTTCTTTTTTAGAATTAATTTTCATACTTTCAAAAAATACATACCTAATTATTGTGTTCTTAGTTAAAGATGACCAAAATACTTAATTTAAATAAGGTAATAATCTCTAGTATAACTTTTTAGTTGATGAATGAAAACAAAATAAACTGTATTAATGAAACCCTGCACTTCCAAATACACTTTTTCCCCTCACTGGTTACTCTATATAATAATTTATTAGACTTATCAACTGCTGCACAAAAGTTCACCTTATGTAGTAACATTTTTCACTTTTTGCTAAAAGAAAGAAGAAAATATCTTATCATCTTAAGTAGTAGTTATGAGTACTTAATGAGTCCTATTTAGAAAGAATGGTCCATGAAAGAAGTACATACAATAAATACCTGTAATTAAATTATAGTATAATCAACCACAGTGAGATATCACCTTTCCCTCTGAGAAAAGCCTTTTTCAAAAAGAGTTGAAAAAACAAATGTTGGCAGGAATTTGGAGAAAAAACAGCGTTCTTCAACTGTTTGTGGGAATGTAATCTTTGAAAAATGACATGGGAATTCCTTAAAATAAATGGAAATACCATATGATCCAGCAATACCCATGTCTCCTACTCACCCAAAGAATATGACAATACTAATACAGAAAGATTTATGCACTCCTATGTTTATAACAGCATTATTCACAATAGCTAAATCATGAAGCCCACCTAAATTCCACAGACATATGACTGGATAAAGAAACCATGGTCTGTAACTCAATACAGTGCTACTCAGCTGTTAAAAACAATATAATGATGCCTTTTGGAGAAAACGAATAGATCTTGAGGTGATTATGCTAAGTGAAGTAAGTCAGAAAATGAAAGTTATGGAAGATTCCACTCATTTTTAGAATATAAATAACCAAAGAAAACAAACTGCAAAGTACAGCAGAAATAACTTTTAAATTCTGAAAAATATACTGATCACTGGGTCACAGGGAATGGGGAAAGGGAGGATGGGGAGGAAAAGGACAGCTAGTGCCTCTGGAGATTTGGTGGAAGGTGATTAAGCTTGTGTGTTTACAAAGGTGTGAAGCTGTGCTCCCCAAATGATATAGTTAGGTGAACAACTCAAAAAATAATTAAAAAATGAGGAACAATGTCAAATATGCAACTACAATGCCAATTCCCCTTTAGAAATGCACTTAGCTAAGTTGTTTTGATAGTGCATCATTACTTCAATATTTTTCTTTTATCTTAAACTGTATACCAAGGATTACAATTTATATTCACTTACAGGAAATTCTGTTATATAAAGCACAGATAGACTAAAAAAATTCAACAAAGCATTAATTACTGGGGTCACTTTTTACACTTTAATGGAATTTTTTTTCTATTCTAAGTGGACATATTCTTTGGGTATTTTTATGTTGTGAGAATGAGTTAACCTCATGGAACTGAACACCGTCTAATGGAAAGGAGTGATGATATATCTCTATGACTCCATTCATTCTCAGATGTGCTTAGCTTGTATTTTGAGGAATATTTGTTTTCCTGCCTGATACTAACCATATATTTATCATTATGAAAACAAGTTCAGGGAAGCCAGTCATTCACTGAGCTTGCCAGGAATGCCTTCAGCTCCCACAGTAGTTATATGTCAAGATCTTGCCCTACTTAAAAGGAAGACATAGATTTATTCTGGAAATTTACCAGGAAGGACCAACTCTCAAAAATGCAGCTAAATTAAAATAAACTTAAGTCACACTTGACCCATTGTGCTGAAGAGAACTCCATCTGAAAATATGTAAGTTATAGAGGGTCTCAGTCCTTTTCAAAATGGATGCCAAATGTGGAGGAAAGCTTTTAAAAACTACCCCACAACAGATGACAAAAAAGAAGAGGAATAGTATTTTTATGATTTATAACTGTCTGCATATTTTGACTTATTTGAAGTTCAAATTAAAAAAAAAGACTTTACATTGTCAAGTAAATTAAACAGTCTGACATAGGGCCCATAGTTTATAGGTGTAACAGAGTACCTCAGTAAATGACTCTTCTCACTAGCAAAATTTAAAACTTAGAGAAAGAGATGGTTTGAAAGTAGAATAAATGTCTAACTATTTCAATATGCCTAGAGTCAGTCTCTCAAACCAAACCATGGTTCTGTTTGACTTTATTTTTTTTAATTGAGAAAAAAATTCCAGTACAACTGAGCATTTATTCCGTTCAGGAAATACTAATTATTATAGCTCATTGAGATGAATGAGGTAGAATAGTGTAACATTTGGTACCTGTCACTAAGAAACTTGAAATCTAATTAGGAAGATAAAATGTTCAGATAAAACATAAAACTATGAGATTGACTTAGAAAAACAAAAATATTTTCTAAGACTTGAAAGGAGAGATAATGTGATTTGGTACTAGAACATTCTGCTGGGATAAACTGCTAGCTAATTTTGAAGACGGAATAAAGTATTGTCTTTTCTTCCCGTTCATAAGTGGTTCTCTCAACTTAGAGGTGCCTGGAAATGATTTGTTAAAGTTGTCTTAGATTATGTTCTCTCTTCTTTGTCCCTTGATGTTTTCTTTCCCTTTACACCTTGAGAATGGTTCTTCCTTTTCATTTCTCATATCAATAGCTATTAGCTTTTCCAGAGTCCTACTCTCTGATTTCTTTCCTTTTATAAAAAGTTTTAATTTTCTTAACTATAGTTTTCTTACTAACTTACAATTAAGCATGTTTTATATCATGTTATTTAAATACTTTGTAGTCTAGATGATGGTCTTATAGATTACATGATCATTTTTAGTTATGAAGAGTTGTACATATGAAATAAGTACTGATGTTTAAAATGTCCAGAAAGAATAGCCTCAATCTTTCTGCAAAGCAGGAACAACCTAGTGTTTTCCTGTCTTAGTGCCCCAAGGCTATATTACGTTTCTACAGTGCAAAATTGAGTCTCCAATCCAAATTTAGCTGTTTTATTACACACTCTGTAGCTAAGCTACTTTCGGCCAGACATTACCACATCTCTAAGCAACAGAGTTTGAGCTTGTCAAGTTGTGCAATTTTGTTGTCTCCTCTGAAACAGAGTTTTTACATTTTAAAACTTGTTTGGATTTTGAGTAATGGTCGCCTTGACACTCTGCTGTTTATAAAATGATGTCAGTGATTGAAGGTAGAGGTTTGCTATGTTAGATATTTCCTCTTCTCTGCAAAGGATAGTTGAGTGGGAGGGAGACCTGTTGTATGAATCTCCTTGGGTGGGAAATGGGAAAATGGACAACTAAAGGAAGCATTTCAGAGTCTATTGTAGACACATAATTTATACATTTTTTTAGACAATTTAAGTTGCAAAGGCCAGAGGGGTTTATATGAACAAATCTTTGACATTAAATCAAAACATAAGAATATTTGGCCTAACATCTTTCACAAATAAATTTGAAAATAATACCAGTAAGAATGGCCCATATGAAAAAAACTTGGCAACAACAAGTGCTGGCGTGGATATGGAGAAAAAGGAACACTCTTACACTGTTTTGGGGAATGCAGACTGGTCCAGCCACTCTGGAAGGCTGTGTAGAAGACCCTCAAACAATTGAAAGTAGAACTGTCATTTGACCCATCAATCCCACTACAGGGAATCTACCCAAAGGACACAAAAGCACTCATTCATCAGGACACCTGTGCTACATGTTTGTTGCAGCACTATTTACAATGACCAAGATATGGAAACAACCCAAATGCCCCAAAAGTGATGAATGGCTGGAAAAGACATGGTCTATTTACACAATGGAATATTATGCATCAATCAAAAAAGACAACCTTATGTCATTTGCAGCAACAAGGATGGAACTAAAAGGAATCGTCTTAGTGAAAATAAGCTAGAAAGAAAAAGAGAAACATAGGATGGTCTCACTTATTGTGGTGTTTAGGAAAAGCAAGCAAACAAATGGACAAGAAAAATATAGACCTGGAAAACAGAGCAAGAGAGGGATTTGAGGAAATAAACAGGGGAGGGGGAAGGAACAAAAGACTGATCCGTTCATGGGTGATAAGGTGATGGGAGAACAATAGACTGATGTAATATATATTATATGTACATCTATATACACACAGATATATATATATGTACAACCAATAAAAAATAAAATAAATCTAAAAATAAAGATAAATTTGAAAATATAGTGATAGATATTAATTTTAAACTTGTTCATGCAATAATTTTTGGACTTTTCTTAGCTCCTTAGTTTTACTTCAGTAAATAATTCTTCTTTTATACTTTTGTCTTTTTGAAAAACTAATAACATTTCTAGAATTAAGCAGAACATAGAGATGCCAATAAATTTGGAATTTTCTAGTTTCAGAAATGTGAAAACAAAGAAATGAGAAAAATGTGAGAGAAGAGTGTAGAACAATTTTGTAGCATACTATTGCATCCAATCATGTGGTAGGGTCTGATTAAAGTTTCTAAAATAATTGAATAAAAACTACATATATAAGATGTTGGAGAACCATGAGAGATATGATAGTGTGTGTTCTGCAGTGATGCCATCTAAAAGGAGAGACCCTATGCTTCAAAATACTAACCAAGATGTAATCCAATGGTACTTTAATAACATAAATCAATACAAAAGAAAGGAAACACACACACACATAAAAATACTACACAGTTATAAGGAAATGATAAACTCTTGCCATTTTTGACAAAATAATAATTTGAATCATGGGGATTATGTTAAGTAAAGTAAGTCAGAAGGAAAAGTGATTACGGACATATTTTTTTATGGGTAATGCAAAGAAACAAGGGTCAGATAAAACCAAGACAATAACAAATCTTAGAAGTTTGACTACAGAACTGTGAGTACGAGAGGCGGAGGGGAGAGGGGAAAGCAAGTGAAGAATGGATGCGACGGACTATGTTGAAGGATCGTGGGTGCCTTGGTGGTGGGTTGTGGTGTTGTGACATACCCCTGAAAGGAGTGATCCTCCACCTTTAAATGATGTACAGTGTTATAAACCTATGTTATCTCAATAAAAACAAATTAAAAACATGCAAAAAATATATATAAAGATGAATTTCAAAAAACACTACATTTTTTTCAAATGAAGTCTTTTTAATTTATAGCAAATGTTATTCTTTCATTTAACCCACTAATTATGTTGATGAAAATAGACAATTCCTGTTTTTCCCTAAAATATATGAAAATAGTCATGGAAACAACTATGAATGCTTTATTATGTTTAATGTATACATACATAAATATGTATGTTTGTTGATATTTTTGTAGAATACCAAGTTGAAGACCACAAAGAAATATGTGGAAGCTAAGAATTATGCCAGTAATAAAAGTTACCCTAAGGTTGCACAGCTTACCAAATAAGAGTGATGAGTTGATTTTTTAAAATTTTATTAATTTGTTTTTTAGGTAACATGGAGTAACAGTTCTGCATGATTCATACCTCCTCTTTCTTTAATTTAATTTTATTGACTCACTTGGAAAACTGATCAGAGAGCCCCATTGTGCAGTTATATATCATAGGGGCTAAAAGCTATTATATCTCAATAAGTACAGTTTATTAAGTGTTTATAATGAAATAATGTCAATGACAGAGTATTTAAAGTCCTAAGTGGTATAAAAATTGGATATCACTGATGTAATGTGTATATTAATGTGTGTTGTGAAGTGTTTTTAGCATTGGTTATTAAATATTTGGAATTAAAATTGGTCTCATTACTTAGACATGAGAGGTCTATTTTTGTCATTTGATTTTATTTATTTGAGTTTGTAAGGCGTTAAGTTTCATTAGACTCAAAACTTTATTTTAAAACCTGGAATACTGCGCTTGTATTAAAGATATGTCTTAGTTCCTATTATTAGTTTCTTTAGTGCTATATTTATTATAAGAACAACTAAAATTGACCTCAGCTACTTTTGCTTATGAGGGAATTCATAAAAATGATTGTTTTTTTATATTTTTACTTTTAGTTTGTAATGTTGGTATTATAATTAACATGGATAACTTTCCAATTCAGGAGAGTAGTTTTGGATACCACAAAACAAAAAAAAATAAACATATGAGAATATTATTTTTATTTAGAAAATGAGAGGCTCCCTTAAGCACATATTCAACTACTTGTTTTAATTTGAAATAATCATACAGTGTTCACAACATACTTTTGTTTTATTTATTTAATATTTAGACTTAATTTTGATATTAAGATATAAATTTAAAAATTTGTAAATCACATGGGTGCCTTGTGGTGGTAGATTTTGTGTACTAACATATCTGAAGAGGAGTAATCCTATAATTATGAATCATGTAAAATATTGTAAAACAGTATTGCCTCACTGAAAAATCAAAACTTCAAAAATACTGCAACTATTGTAGTATTATTTCATAGCTATTTTAATGTTTCTGACCTTTCTTCATTAAAATTTTTTTGTTATGTAAAATATATATTGACAAAAACCTCCATAGATATATATTTAATTGTTGAGTCAGACTTTAAAAAAATTATTCTAAAGCAGGTTTGATTATATCGTTGAATCTATGTGTTTTGTCTCTCTGTAGTGGTGTGTTAAGTAGACCTGATGCATTATAGTGACCCAGAGGAAGGGAGACTACATGCTAATTGCCTCATTAAGTCAATTTGGTGAGTGAACAAAAAAACTACTAGAAATTATCATTGAACAAAAAGTGTAAGCTGGATTTGTCCTGGGTAAATTACTTGACTAGTCACCAGGATACTACAAGGTTCTGCTGGTAGGTACTCTGTATGGTACTAATACTTGAAGGGGGGAGCCAATACTCCCTAAATACAGACAGCTATGTACACCAACATTACCTGAATTAAAAAATATATCACCAGAAAGAAAAGCTTATATAAGCTTATATTCACAGTGACTTCAGAATTAAATATACTGATTCTATGTCTTTGAAAGGTTATTCTCTTTCGTGAAATTGAAGAAAATAGTTGAATAAACGTTTAGCTACTTTCTTGCCCAAATAGCAAAAAGATCTCTGTGCAAATTCACTCTGATGAAGCCTGTTTTTAATTAAATGTGTTGTAGGAAGTAAAACAATTTACTTTCAGTGAAAGACTAATTATGTTTATAAAGCAATGAAAGTCAAGATTCATTTTTAAATAAAAAAGAATATATATTGCCAGTGTCGATCTTGTCACCTTTTCTCCCATCCTTACTAGTTGTTTTATTATTGCTTAAAACTATCAAAGGAAAAAGGCAATCATGACTTGGTCCCCATGTTTGTTTGTGTAGTTCCATAGTTACCCTACCATAGAACCCAGGAAAAAAAAAGTTTGGACTTATATAAGTTGAATTACTTGTCTTAGTTGATTTCTACTTCAGAGCATATTACAAGTCCTTTAGAATGATCAAAATGAGGTTTGGGATTGAAAACAATGTTTCTAAACATTACTGGGACATAGGCAATGTGTATTATTGTTATTGTTTTCAGAAATAGTCTTGACTCACTCATATGAGAATTGCATAGTATTATTTTTTTAAACACTATGATAATAGGGTGGCAATTTTGATGAAACAAATTGTTGATATATTTATTTTTATTTTGTGAAGTTCACTGGTCATTTTATTAAAAATTGGGAAAATGAACCCCCCTCCAAAAAGAATAAAACCCATGGTCATCAAGTTTCAAAACGTTCTGCAGAGTTATAAGGATAGGGTTGGACTTTTGCCAGGAAAAATTATAAAGCACATCTAATTTACTTTAGTACTTAAGCATTCATTGGTTTAAGAAGAGTAAACTTGGGGAAACAATTAGTTATATATACTGTTAGAACTAATGCAAAATGCGGCAAAATAGAGGAAGGCATTCTCCAAATTGCTACTATTATGTATATTTTACATCCTTTTGGTATTTGAGCTTCCAAATGTATTCCATCCATTTCATATGTAGTTTCTGTTTTTGACAGGGCAAGTTTAGGGGAGGGCTTTCCTTAATTCAGTCAGGCTTCAGTGACCCACTAATTTGACATCATTCTTTTTTTAAAAAGAACATATGAGTAACTGAAACCCAGATGGGGAACTGATTTGCCTTGTATTCAGAAACTTGACCTACCCAAAACATATATGTTACAGATGAGGAGACAGATCCCCACACAACCCAGAGTTCACGCAGGTGTTAAATGGGGACTGCAATTCATGTCCCCCAGTTTACCAGGTCCAGCCGCTTTCTACCAGGTAGCATTGCATATTTAGCTTTCCTGTGCAGACTTATATTTCATGTCTCTGAGTCTTCTTCTTCCTTGGCAAACCCATTGTCACAAGCTTTGTAGTGTACTGGGACCATAAAATTACATTTGTGAGTGGACAGAGTGGAGGACCTTGCTGGGCACCCTGAAAACCAGATTGCCTATGTCCTGCCTTACTTAGAAGATTCCAGGTTCTCACTGCAGGAGTATCAGACAATATGGACATGACTTTCAATTCTTCAAGTAAGGCCAAAATCTGTATTTTTTTCCCCAAAATTTTCTAGGTAGGGCAAGCCAAAGGAGTTTATTTGCAGGTGGACATTTGCCAGTGGCAACCTCCACTTAAGAGTGTGTTTCTCATCTCCCCAACAGCAGCCATAATAATAGGCCATGTTGCTTGAAACTTGCAGCATACTATTTATGAGTTATCTTTTTTAATCCTTTCAATAACCCTGGGGAGTATTGATGATGAGGAAATTGAGGCTTTGCAGTTTGAAGTAATTTACGAAACTGCAATAGTTAAATGCAACTCTAGGGCTGAAGGCTACATCTGTCTAATAGCCCAGTTTTAAAACTAACCCTCACATCCTCACCCTCCCTGATGATTCAGAAATTGCTGGTTGTATGAAAACAACTGATAAATCTGTAGAGGTTTTCAAAGTTGATTCTAAATCAGCTTTTCAAATATACTTTATAAAAAACGCTGTGTAACCCATTCTGCCAGGCACTGAGCTCCCAGCCATCCAGCCTGCCACGCTCCTTTCCGGGTTTGGGGAGCGCAAGGTCGGGGGTCCCTGCCATGTGTCAAAGTGGCGGGGTGTGACTGGGGGCATCCCCCCCATCACCGCACCAGGAGGTGGCCAGGGAAGGTGGGGGTAGCCCCGCCCACATGCCTGATTCAGCCATGCTGCCGGGTACTGAGCCTCCCCTCCTCCCCCACGCGGGTTGGTAGAGTGGGGAGGGTGGGTTGGCAGGGGCTAGTGGGTGATAGGGGTCATTCCCAATGGTCTTCTCCAAATCCAATCAACCCTCACCAGAAGCAACTTAAATCAGTGATTCAGCGGCAGTTGTACATGAACACAGAAGTGAAAAACAAAGAAGTATTCTGGAACAACAAACATGTCAGATCCATGGGACACTGGGGACTATAAGACTGATTATAGAGACAAACTACCTCAGAAATAAAACCACTGAGATCTACAATGATGGGAATGGAATTTCCCATTCAGAGATGCCTTCAGCATGATCAAAGGACCCTCCCACTTTAGGGGGTGAGGAAAATCACAGAGACGGGCAGTAGCCACATGACGAAACGGACCAACCATCTTCCAGGGCCTATCTCAGTCAAAAAATTGGTGCACAAATTTTGGACAGGAGAAACACTCCCAACGCCAGCAACCAGAAATACAAAACAAAGAAGGAACAAAATATGACAGAATATGGGCTGGGGCAGCTAACCAGAAAGAAGGAGGAGGCACTGAAAGAACACAATCATGTGTGAACTGGTGGCCAGCAGCAAAAAGACACTTGGAAAGCTAAGCACAGATCACTGTGTCCCAGGAAACCATATCCACACCAGACAAAAGGACATTGTTACAAGAAAGAAACGGCAGAATCTAAGGAACTAAGAATTAAACAATAAATGGCCATGAAAGAAGAGATGGAGAGACCAGGGGGGTGGGAAGGGGGAGAGGGAAGGAACACCCAAAAAGCAAATGTAAACAAAACTTATTCAATAAAAACATATTATTTTAGAAAAATGAAAATAAAAAACACTGTGCACCCTGAAGATGAAAGGTAATATTGCACGAAGAATGGTATTTAGCCTGGTAAGTAAATTAGATATATAAACTAATAAGTATTATCATTCCAGAGTATGATAATTTATAGAATTTAAATAACATCTCTGGTGTAAAAAACTTCTCAGTGCCTATTTAGTTGATTTCTAGCTGAGTTGACATATTTCCTTTTATTTTTTCTTCTTGCGAAAAAGTCAATAAATTATTTGTATACCTCTAATGGAGATAAAGATTAAAGTTTTAAAAACCCTATGAGGGGATTGATAACAACTGATAACTATTTCTAAAGTAACAGTGTTTCTGCTTGATTTATTATATATTTGGAATTGGAAATACAATTGATTCTAAATCTATGTTTGATTTTTTTTTCCTTTATGATTGAAGTACCATTATTCTACTAGGGCTTTGACAGTGTAGTATTTCCTCCCTCAGATGTCCCTAGAAGTTCCATCACCCAAGTATCATGAGTCCTTCACCACAGTTCATTGAACTCTCTGTGCCTGGAGTTTGCAACTCTCTGTATTTCCATCTTCCTCTGGATGCATCAGATCTATGGTCAACTTTCAAAGTTTGGTTTTCAAGTTTGTGTTTGTCTCATCCATTGTTTGGTTTCTCTGTATCCCACATATAAGTGACACCATCTGGTATTTATATTTCTTTTTCTAGTTTATTTAGCTTACTTAGCATGTCTTCCCAGCTCCATCCATGTTGCTGCAAATGGCATGTGTTTATCTTTTTCGATCATTGAATAGTATTCCCTTATGTTTATATACCACATCTTCTTAATCTGTACATCTGTCTCTTGGCACTTTGATGGTTTCCACAAGATATCATCTCACACCAGTGAGAATTGCTCAAATGACAAAAAAAAAAAAAAAAAAAAATCCACAAAACGAACAATGAGTGCTAGTGAGGGTGTGAGGAAAAGGGGGACCCTCTTACACTGCTGGTGGTAATTTAAATTCACCCAGCCCCTGTGGAAAGCTATGTGAAAGTTTCTCACCTGACTGAAAATCAGCCTGCCATGCAACCCAGTGTGCTAAGTGTCTACCCAAAGTATACAAAAACACTAACTTGAAAGGAAAGCTATACTTCTATGTTTGTTGCAGCACTATTTAAAATATCTAAGAGGTTTCCATTTTTTAAAAATTTATTTTTATTCTTTAGATCACAACCTTGGTAAATGGTTTTGAGATACTTCCCCCTCCCTCCTCCTTCTGATGTCCCTTCCATTATCTCAAACCCCACTCTTTGTTATTTACTAGTCTGTGTTAAGTCCATTAATCTCTTTCTTTCCTGTGGCAGTGTTCTTTCCTTGAATGAGGGATTGTGTTGTTGAAACCAGTTGAACCTTACTGATAGGTTTTCAGTCCTAGGTTTGCATTGGGTGCTCAGTCTGTATTTATTGGTCTGTATTTTGTGGTCTGTCCATGTTTTCCTGTTGTAGGTCGTCTTCTCCAATCCCATCTCTGTTGTTTTGTTGCTTTACCTTATGGTTCTGGTGTCAGATTTAGGGGGTCTCACCCCCAGCCAGTGTCGGTAAAGAAGTTTATGAATACAGGTGTCTGTGAATGGCCATTGTAGATCATCTGCCTCAGTTTGCAGCTTTGCTATGGGGTCGATACCCCCCATCTTTGGCCTTCCTCTCCTCTCCCATAGTGTGAGGGAGGGGGCCTTACTCTCCTAGGAGAGGCATCTCCAAAATGAGGTCTTGGGTCTTCCTGACCTGGTGTGCACATTGGTGCGCTTCGTGACATCATGTTTCTACAGTTTCTCTTGTCTCTCGTGCACTAGTTCTCTCAATTGTCCATTGGCTACATCCAGCACAGGCTTGTGGGCTGGGTTTTTGCATGATCCCAAACCCGTTCTATGATAGGTTCTGTGTTGCCCACGTTCTTGTTCCTCTTGAAGTTCAGCTGGAGAGAGAGCAAAATGGAAGGGGCATCCTTTGCTCCCTCCCCCAGCCCATGTGCTGGTACCTCCCAGCATGAGGGTGGGACCCAGCTGGCTGAACAGACACCCTTCCCTGCTCCCCTTGGGTTAGGAGCATGGGCAAAATGGCTCCACCGATCAGGGCTGCAGGCAGCTACCCCTTGTGGCAGCCACCCACTGGTGAGTGAAGCCACAAAAGCCCCACCCTGATCCCCAGGCTTACCCAGCTTAGGGGGCTTACTCAGATTCCTTCTCCACCTTTGCTCCCCGCTGGCAAGGACCTCCAATGGCTAGGGACCTAGGTGTGCAGGCCTTTTGCGAGGCTGCCCGCTGGTGGGCGGCAAGGTTTTCATTTTTATAGCGTATTCTTTTCATTGTAGTTATTAGAACTGTTTTGTTATTAAGTATCTTGTTCTTTAGAATTCTAATCAAATGGCACCAATGTTCACTTTGATGAAAATGTAATCATTTTATTAAAAAATTAATTTCTAATATTTTTATCATTATTTATTTCAACCTTTCCAACCTCTCCTCCCTTAGCCTCCAATGCACCCAAGTGTTCCTTCAGAAATTATACTCTAGTCAGGTGCACAACCACATGTTTCTACAGTTAAAGTTGTAACTTTTTGTTTGGTCCAATGTCTAATGTCTGCTTCTGCGGCAAGCAGAGATGATTGGTTATGTCTCAAGAGTGATGTTTGAAGATGACTAAGGAGAGACACGTCATTGACTGCTATTTGTTTCCTATCCTGACCTTTATTGCCCCTGTACCTCATGGCCTAGATGGTGTGATCCTGGCTTCTAAAACTCCCCCTTTCTCCACACACATAAAAAAAAAGTCATTGACTATTCCAGAAGTTACTTGGTTAGAACATTTTCTAAAGATGGGTTCAGAATTATGGGGCAGATCTTGTTACCTGTCTAGGAGGCTGAAATCTGGCTCTGAGACCATGAGTTTACTTAACCACACATCTACTCTGCCCTGCTCCCTCTCTCGCTCTCGGAATCTGTCACATGTGCACAGAAAGTAAGGTTCTTCTTTGAGGGGATCCAGGCATACATCAATATCTAGGTGTCCATCAGTGCTGTTGGGAGATACTAGAAAATGCACAGACTAAAAGTGCCTACAGGTGAGGAGTCCTTCATTTTTGTTCTTTGCTCCTTTCCCTAGTGTTGCTCAAAACCAGGAAATCTAGAAGACTTTAACATCTGAGGAGAACAATTATGATAACTTACTGCTTGGAATATAGGCTGTTTTCCCTACTGTTTTTAATGTACATACAAATTTAGTATTTGGAAAAAAAATAATTAAAAGTAAGCTATTCTAGTGATTTGAGGTTAATGGTGACAACAGAATCCACAATAATTTGGGAGGTTGACATTCAACTGTGAACTATAAAAAGACTAATTACAAATACAGATCATTTTGTTTTCTCCATATGCTAATAATAAACAAACAAAACAAGACTTATTTTTTCTTAAGTTTTTTTCATAAAGATTAAGTTATAAAATTTGAATAAGATGTTTATTTCTCTAACTTCTTCCCCCCACCTTTCCATTCCCTCTGCCTTTCTCACCTTCCTCCAGAATAGCATGGATCCAGCATTGTCTGTTTTTATTGAAAGAAATATTGTACTGTACATATGAGATATGTTTAAAGCCATGGCTTTTTGGAGGGATTGAACAAATGGGGGGGAAGAATACTGTTTTTCTTTTTTTCATAGAAAATGCATGTTCTAAGATTTATTTTACATATAGTTAAATAGCTGTATATCAAATATATTAAGTATACTTTCCTAAGTGCTCAAATAATGTTATTTTTCATATATGACTGTTGAGTCAGGAATATAGTCATAGATGGCCCAGAAAAATTGAATATGATTCTGTATATAATATTAAATTAATCCAGAAATATATTACTGGGATAAAATTTGTTCATTTTTTTCCTTTGGAAAAAAAATGCACATTTCTGCATTTATTTTCAGCTTGATTGATATTCATTAGTTGAATTACACAATTTGTAACTGCCAGCTTTCTTATACACCATGCAACAACCAAAGTGAATGATAAAATTAAGTGTAAGATTATTTTTACTTTTTCATAATTTTTTCATTCTATTTCCCTTGAATTCTATGATATATAAAATGACTAGAAATTTAAAATTAAAACGTGTTTATTTCTTTTATCAGCCTGTTTTGAAAATTTATAGAGACCTAAGTACATTTTTCATTTTCCCCATGAATATTTCTGTTAGGATATCAAGAAAGAAAGGAAAATCATTGCTTTATGAAGCTACTGAGTAGCAGAAGGTAAGCAAATTTTTAAAGGGAAGTATAATTTTAATTTTTTCCCTGAAGAAATAATTTTTTAACGTGATTTCCTTGATAACTCAAGAAATCTCATTTTCATGTTCCATGTTTTGACATTTTGACATTTATTTGGAAAGGACATAGATATCTCTTTAGGCTAATGTGTTTATATCAGAGTACAGGCACAGGTTTCTATTACACGTTCACCTTCCTGGGCTTTATAATTTGCTATAGTGGCTAATGTAAATCAAATAAATGAGTCAATTGGCTATAGCAGATGAGAAAAGTCTTTATTTTTAATTTTATGTTTAAATCTTAAGATAACTCTCACCTTTTGTCTTGAATTAAATGTAACATCTTAGAACAATGTCTTAGATACAACAAAACACCTACAACTACAATATTTCACGAGATCTCTTTCAATGTTGGATATCTAGACAACCTCTGTGACTTTGTGAGAAGCTATATTACTCTTAGAGAGCCTTCATTTTTTTTCATCAGTCTCAACATTTGAGGAGTTGAAATCTTTGTATATTTCAGCTTATCTGAAAAACTAAGTATTTGTCTTGACATTGCCCATTGAACAGTTTTCTTATGATTTCCAGTTGTTCAGGCATTAATGATATCTGGGTTAATGACTCCTCTGGGCACACAGTTCCTTCCATACAAGTCAGCAAGTTCCAAAACCATTTTTATAAATCATTTCTGTTTAAGAGGCAGACAGTCACAACTATGCAAGAAAGAAATACCTTCAGCTATGTATGCAATTTAGTTTTGAAGTTAAGTAGGGCAGACAAGTGGAAGAAACAGGAAATTAATAAAAAGTTTCCTCATTCTGTTCCCTAATGCTTTCTGGACAATTAAAACATTTAATGAATATTCTTACAACTAATTCTACCACTTGCATTAACATAGAAAAGTATAGATTGAGTTTATTATAGTCCAGTGAGATCCAGTCAAATATTGTTTCACCCACCACTTAAAGGTGGAGGGTAGGGTGGAGGAAAGGAGGGCATAAGGGAGGGACTATATTTGCCTTTCTATTAAGTTTTCTGAATTAATATATGCAGAAGTATTTTGGGTGATTGGGTATAAATATTGTGATGGAAGTGATGATGATATACTTTTGCATTTATATAAACACTCTGAATTTGCCGAGCATGGTGGCACGTGCCTGTAATCCCAGCACCTGAGAGGCTGAGGCTAGGGATCACTTGAGTCCATGGATTCGAGACTACCCTGGGCAACATAGCGAGATCTAGTCTCAAAACAAACAAATAAATAAAAACACTGAATGATATAGTGGCGTGATTGCTGAAACAGAGACTTCTGATTTCTCTCGCCAAATGGGTTCTTACTTCTCTGGGGGACTGAACAAGTACTAGCCTTACTCCAACACTCAGTTAGTTACCCAGAACCCCTTCTGGGCGAATTTGCGTGTCAATTACATGCTCTTACAATTATTTTTTTCTTCTTATACAGCTGTTTGTGGCTTAACAATCTACACAAACATCGTTATAAAATTATCTTTGACTTCTTTTTCTCTGTACCCTTAAACAATAGTCTTAAATGTTGATTTACCTTAAAGTATCATTTCCAGAAATATAAACTATGGTCCATAGAAAATAGGAACAGCTTCGTTAGTCAGTGTCAATTTAATTCATTCGTTCCCCTCCATTCACTTTCTTTGTGCTAGGGATTAGCTTCAAAATGAACTTCATTTAAGATACTATTAAAGATAATAAAGTAAGCTCATTTCTCTAATTCTGTATTTCCAGGACATCCAATCCGATATTTTGCGTTTTGCAAATAAAATTTTTAAATATTATATTTCTTACTAGAGCTCCATTTATGGTAACTTTTTTTAAAATTACATAAATTTACTAGTATATCTTAGGAAAACAACCTTTCATTCATGTTTTACTTCATTATTCTTTGAACTCAACCATCAACTAGACCCCTCATAAAGTAGGTATTTATTTGATTGCTTTCATATGAATGAAATAAAATAGTTCTTAAATGTTTGAAAAGCTATTTTAAAAATGATATTATTGTCATCTTCTGCATGTTGAAAATATTGAGCTCTTCCAAGATAAATCACCATATCCAAGATATGGTGAATTTCCTACTTTTTCCTCCATTTATATATTTGATAGTGTGTCTTAGAACTTTCCTACAAATATGCATATTTATAGTCAATGTTTAAAATTTCCTAGTATATTTTGTAACAAAATTACTGAATCAGGTTTTTCTGTGTATGTTATAGTTTACAGAGGTCAAATCTTATCATTGAATGTGGACACTTGTCTACAGTAACTTCTTTAGATTACTCAATTAACAGATAAATTGAGTGTTTTTAGAAGAAAGGGACAGGATCATCTTGTTCAGTGTAAATAATGATTGCTGAGTACTGTGATTTATTTGGAGTGAGAAAGTGGATTCCTCCCCCACCCCCAATGTGCACTATCACCAGTGACACATGGGCCAAACATAAAGATTGTAAAGCCTAAGGCCTGGAAGTCTGGCTCAGCAAGGTTTTTTCTCCAGTGTTTTATCAGTTCTGGGCAAGAATTCCAGGGTTATGTTGAGTAATATATTCACTATCTCTATCTTTTCTCTCTTTTAAGGAAAATAATTCTACCAGAATGTGATCCATGATTAGAGTTAATGCAGTTTCCTAACATCTCCCAGATGTTTTAACGTCTCTTACAACAATTTGCAGAGTTTATAAATGTGATTTGTCTACTGGTTTATAAATTTTTGAAGCAAACAACTTTCTGCTGAGGGGAGAAAAGGGCTAAATCAGATACTCAATGAGTTGCTTAATATAATTTACAATATGTCTAGAAACAGTGCTAAATTCAGAGTATAGAATCAGTGAAATAATCTCACAAAGACTGTACAGAAATGTGATCAGATCAGAATGATCAGCTATCTTTATGGTATCCTTTGTCTTTCTTTTTATACTCAGTGGCAACATTTCGTGACTATAGGATATTTTCATTTTCTAGTACAAGGACAGAAGTCACATAACTCCTACCTGGAAGTGTGTATCTTTGTTGTATTGAGTTAGTAGTTTAATTCTTCAGGTGCACTTCAATAAAGTAACTCTTTTTTGTTTTGCTTCATGCTATACCTTATTTCAGTTTTGAGGAGTATTTCAGTTTTGAGGAGTGCCTGTGTTTATATATAACTGGAATACTCTCTTCCTTTTTATCCTGTATACAAGATACCCTTCCTCAGGTAGTATAATATTTATATCTTGATTCCAGCATAAGGTCTCTGGAGCTTCAAAAATCCTTTCCCTATACATTAAAACTTAAGTGAATATGTTTAAGATGTAAAATTTATGTTTGAAGGAAGAAAATATTTTCTGATTTATATTAAGAAATTAGACAACATTTTCTGACATTCAATTTTCTGACATATTCAATTTTTATCAGTTATTTGTAGCTGTTTTTGTCCATCTTAACATTTTTAAAGCAATGTCTATTACCTTTAATCTACATTTGTAGTTGTTGAGTAAGAAAAAATAGGTACACCCCCTATTTACAGAACAAAAAACTGATCAGCAAGTGAATGAACTATGAGTACACACATCCTTCCTTTTCAAAAGTTCTTTCACAACTTCATGCTGCCTAGAACTACTATCCAAGACCTCAGTTCTCTTTTCCTTTCTCTTATTGCCCACCATGTGGATGGGCCTTGGGAAATACAGTAACTTGGCACTCTTTGTGGGTCGTTTAGGCACACAGGAAGTGTCATTCCAAGAAAAGAACTTAAATGTGTGGTTGAAATGGATCCTTCTGTTACTTGGCTCTCCAAGATGATAAACACCAGATGCAGGCATTGATGTGACAAAGATTATCCTGACTGATGAGCATGTTGCTTTGATTATAAGGCCAGTGGACTTAGAGGAAGCACTTGGAAAGGGAGCATTTAGGGAACAGTGGGAGACTTTGCAAATTCATCACTCCCTCATTCATAAGAGTCATGTGAACACTCTAAATAAGGCTGCTGACCACCAATGGTGTTCACAAACACCCATCCCCAAACTTTCAATCCTCACCAGCTTGAGTGTTGGAAAAGACTGTTGATTTCCATCATCTGAAAAATTGTTCCGATTTCCAGCTGTTTCACTAAAACTAACATCTTGTGTGTTTTCGCTTTTCATTGAGTACTCAATGCTTTTATGTTTTGGTTCAATGAATGAAGGATATTCAAATTCATACAATATTCTGCCCAAGTCAATACCACTTTCATTTGCATTGTGTTTGGAACCTCTAGTCCCAAGTTTGTGTTGAAGAATTTTCTGTAAGGACCCATATTTCGGGGTCAGTTTATCTAATTTTAAATATATTTTAAATAAGTAAAAGAATAGACTATAACTGAATTATTTTTAAGCAAAGCAAAAGCAAACAAGTTGAACATCATCAATCTAAAAAGCATCTATTGTTAAAACAAAAAGACATTTTACTGAAAGGGAGAAAATTTTTCACCATACATTTGAAGCCTGGTTAATATCCAAAAATCTATATTCAATAAGAAAACAAAACAAAAAAGAAACAATAAAAAATGTACAAAAGTCCTAGAAGACATACAACTAGATGGCCAAAAGGTACATGCAAAATGTTCATCATCTGAAATCATCAGATATATAAACCACAACGAGATACCGCCTCATACTTTGAAATGGTCAAAATCAGTAGTACCTAAACAACAAGTATTGGTGAGACTGTGGAGGAAAATAAAACCAATCCATGCTTGGTGGGAATGCAGAATGATCCAGCCTCTATGTAAAACAATGTAGAGATTATATAAAACAATAAAAATAGACTTACCATATGATCCACAATCCACAATCCTCTCTTAAATATCTACCTGAAGAATACATAAACACTAATTTGAGGAGATGTATGTTCTCATGCTCACTATAGCACTTCCAAGTTATGGGAATAACCGAAGTGCCCAATGTTAGATGACTGTATTAAGAAGATGTGAAGTATAAACACAGTGGAATAATCTTCAACCTTCAAAAAGGTTAAATCTTGCCATTTGTGACAATATAGTTAAGCATAGTTTACAGGGTATAATTTGTGTATCCATAGAATTATGTTTGCATACATGCATCTATTAAAAAATTACATTACTTTGAGATTTTTTTAGAGTATCTAAAATTCTTCAAGTTTCACTTGACTACATATCTAGATTATAAAAATGTGATCTCTAAAATAATTTTTGATAATTTTGTGAAAATTGACTTGTTTTAAGGTGAATTATTAGAAAAAATCCTATTAGATGTATGACTTTTTTTTGTAGATCTGTGTTTGACACATGCTGATTATGGATTATACAAAGTAGATGATGAGAGATACTTCATGTTTAATATTTATTTCTTTGTCTGTCATAAAGGAAACATTGTAGTTGCTTTCAATTATCCATTTTTTTTCAGCTATCAAAAACATTACCTCCCAGAGGAAAACCCAAGATACCTTATTTTAAGGACAAACTGAAATATTTTTAAATGTGTGCTTCCTGCCTTCATGGAACATATGGCTAGTGTAAGATATAAACAGTCAAGAGTGATGTCAAGATTTGTTTAATTGCAATTGTGATAAATTCTTAAAAGGAAGGAACAGTAAATTCTTAGATCAGTGATTTGACCCCTAAAAGACTTAAAAAAATAAGTCATTATAGGGTAGTCTTCCTCTATATAGGGTAGTCCCCCCTCCCAAGCCTGGTCAACTCAGGTTGTTGTCCTGTTCTATCCCCTTTTGTTTCTGATGTTTCACCTTCTTTTTCTCAAATGAACTTGCCTCTGTCACCCCCCCAAAAGAATTAAGCCATTATAAAGAGAACTGCAATCTACTGCGAGAGTTAATAGACTTTTATTTTGCAGTAAAAATAATAATAATAATCAGCTTTGTAAATAAATAAATCAAAACTTATTGAGATCACACACATTTCTTTTTAATATCTTGATTTATTATATATTTATATTTAATTAAAGAGATTTTTTTCTTCCCCTAATTTGGAATCACGTTAGTGTATAAATATAAATGCTTGTTTTCTAGTTGAGTCACTCCTTAGATAATCAAGTTACCTGCAATAGATTTGATCTTGAGTTATATACTGCTGATAATTTATAAACATTTACCTTACAAACATGACCATGGAAAAACAAAGAAAGAAGTATTTGGACTGGAAAAAAATGGTTATTCTTAGAAAACTGCTTTGAAAAACAGGAGGAAAAATGTTTAAAGATTTGTCATGATGATTGACATGAGCATCCAAAAATAAATATATTTAAGCCTGAATTTTCAAACTTAGAATATTCAAGACAGATTTGTCAATCTGTTCTAAAGCTTTTTGTCTTCTCCCACCTTGCCACCTCCCCACCCTACCCCCCCATACCACATCACATGTTTCTCTCTTAAATTTGGTGTAATCTAACTAACACACATAAATAAATAAATAAAATAATTGAGGAGATGTATGTTTTGATACGATTTGGTTCACATATTTTGCTAATATACATTAAACTTGAACTTTGTGAGGAAATGAATCTGAATTATTATTAAAATTCAGTATAATTTGTCTATTAATGAGAAAAAGGAAAATTAGTGTTGATATAAAATAATGCTTCAGATTTCTAAAGATTGCAGTCCATTCACAGAGAGCATAAGAGAAAGTGATTTTTATGATAGAAAATAGCCCCTCTGACTTAGTGGGCTCATAACTTATTTGTTTCTCTATCCATTACCTTCCTATCACATGCTAAATGGAGGCACCACTTAGCACACTGGCCTGTGCTTCTGACATACTAAACCTTTATCTGACTAAAGTGCCACGGCAAGATGTAAATAGATTACATGGAAAAATTCAATAGTTTCACCCTTCTCCCCCTAGAGCAGCTCACATTAGTTGTTTCCTGCCATGTAATTGCATTACAAGCAGGGATGTGAACCACAGTTAATGGGAGTGATGGTCAACTGCCACTTTGCTTTTAGTGCCATTATTCAGCAGGATTTGCATATTTAGCACTAAGACAAGAACTAGGTTCCTCAAACCACTTGCTTGGCATGATGCTAAGCTTTTTCAAGGAAAGAGTAATTTTTTTTCCCAAATGGAAAATTTCTTTAAATGCAGTAACATTAACTTACGCTACTGTTTCTGATTCAGAAATATAGACTCACATCTCATCAGAGGTATGAAACCACACTACATCCACCACAATGTTACACACAGTCCTCCACTATAAGCCATCGGGCCCTCTCCCCACTTAGCTTATTACCATCTTTGGTAGCCTCAATTCTATAGTCATTTCCTAGGATTTGTTATTGATATGTTTTGTTTTTTTGCTTTGTTTTTC
>PVHY01000819.1:180675-191950 GCA_004024945.1 Uropsilus gracilis
GGCCTTGCATAGGCCAATGTTCTATCCCTTTCTTTTCCTTATCATATCTTCTCTTCCCTGTTCCCTCTGGTAACCAGTATATTTCTTATAAAGTCAAAAAATTGTTTTTGCTGTGCCTTGCCAGTGAAAGGCAAAAATTAGATGATCTCACTATTCTTAGTTCATTCATTCTCTTTCTGCACTTAGGTTGCTTCTATAACTTGGTTATTGTAAATAGTGCAGCATTAAGCACGTTGCACTACTTTGCGCTACTACACACTTTGAATTACTATGTTTGCCTTCTACTGAAGAAACCTAGGAGTGAATTTTCTGCATTGTATGGTAGATGTCTAATTAACAAACAGAAACCTCTATGTGTCTTTTTATTGGGACTAGACCAGTGTACATTCCCACCAATAATGATGGTTCTTTTTTCTCCACCTCATCTCTAGCATATTGTTTCTGATTGTTTTGATATAGGCCATTCTCATGGTTATGAGACGGTATTTTATTTTGGTTTAGGTTTGTATTTCCCCAATGATAATTAATCTGTTTTTTTTTTCTCCTATGATGAACTTGTTGCCTTTTGAACATTTGTATGTCTTCCTTGAAAGGTATCTTTTTAGTTCTTCTATATATTTTTTTTATTAAGTTTTTGTTTTCTTGCTGTTGAGTTGTATGAGTTCTTTGTAGATTTTTGTTATTAGTTCCTTGTCAGATGTATGATATGCAAAAGTTCTCCCATTTAGTGGAGTGTTTCGTCTTAATAATTTCTTTTGCTCCGCGGAAGCTTCTTAGCTTGATGTAAACCTGTTTATTACTGCTTTTGGTTCCCTACAAAACATCCCTGAATCCAATGTCCTGGGTGTTTTGCCTATTTTTTCTTCTATGTATTTTGTGATTCCTGTTTGCATCCATTTATTTTATTCATTTGCATCAATTTATTTAATCCATTTAATTAATTAATTTATTTAATTAATTTCATGTATGTTGGAAATAATGGTCCAGTTTAATTCTTTTGCATGTGACTGTGCAGTTTTTCCAATGCTATTTGTTAAATGATACCTTTCTCCATTGTTATTATTGACTCCTTTGTCATAAATTAATGGTCCTCTATGTGTGGATTTATTTCTGGACTCATTTCTATTTCATTTACTGTGTCTGTTTTTTATTCCAGCATCATATTGTTTTGATTTACTTCAGTTTTTAAATCAAAGAGTGTGAAACCACCGATCCTCTTCTTTTTTGTCAGGATTATTTTGACTATTCAGAATCTTTTCTGGTTTTATATGAATTTCAATATATTTGTTCCATTTCTTTGAAAGTTGCCACTAATAGTTTGATAGAGATTTCCTTGAACCTTTATATTACACTGAGTGGAAGGGATGTTCTAACACTGTTAATTCTTCTGATCCTTAAATACTGAATACCTTTCCATTTTCTTGTGTCTTCTGTTTTTTAACCAATGTTTTATTGTACAATATATACCTCTTTTTATAAGATTACTTGTAGGCATTTTATTGTTTTGATTTTAAATAGGGTTATTTTCTAGATTTCTTTCTCTTTTAACTTGTTTGAATCTCAGAATGCAATTATTTTAAAATTGATCTTGTAACCTGCACTTTACCAGCTTATTGTTTCTCTTAGTTTTTAGTATAATTTTTCGAGTTCTCTATATCATGATCCCATCTGCAAATAGTAATAGTTTTACTTTTTATTTTGAATTCCTTTATATCTTCTTCTCTCCTTATCAATCTAGATAGGACTTCCAATACTATATTGAATAATAATGATAAATTGGATATCCTTGTCTTTTGCTTGATCATATAATTTAGTATGATTTTCATTGTGGTTTGATATCTATAGGCTTTATTATGTTGTGGTATATTGCACCTATCCTCATTTCTTGAATAATTTTATTATAAATGTAAGTTGTTTCCTTTCCAGTGCTTTCTCTGAATCTATTGATATAATTTGATTTTTTCTCTTTCTTTTTATTGTTGTTAATACAGTGATCAATTTTTGGTGTGGAACCATCTTTTCTTCCATGAAATAACTATGCTTGATCTTGTGTATGATCTTTTTAGTATCTTGTTGAATTTGATTAACTAAGGATTTTCAAGAATTTTTGTCTTTTTACCAGGGATATTGATAGATAATTTTCTTTTTTATGTTTGTCTGATTTTGTTATTGGAGTAATTTTAGCCTCATCAAAAACTTTCTCCTTTTCTCAAAATCACAGCATTTTGGGAGGATAGGTATTAGTTTGTCTTTCATGGTTTGCTAGAATGTCCTAGTGAAATCATCTGGTGTTAACCTTTTGTTTGTTTTGAGATTTTTTTTTATTACTGTTTCATGTTCTTTATCTATAATTGGTCTGTTCAGGTTCTATCCTTTTTGATTCAGTCTTACAAGGATGTGTATCTGTAAGAAATTGTCCAGTTCTTATAGATTATTCAATTTATTGGCATATAGATATCATAATTATCTCTTATGATACTTTATTTATGGAATGCTAGTATATTACAGAATGATGGATGCCATTGGACCCCCAAATCTGCCTCCTCTAAATAGGATCTGTTATTCATCACATCATGACAAAACATGCTCAAGTGCATAAGACTTTGAGTGGAAAGGAACCTTAATATAATTGAATGCAATAGAGAAAAGAGAAGGGAAAAAATATAGTTTCCAAACAAACACCCAAAGTTATCCATCCTCTCTTGGGCAAACACCCAGTCTAGCAGGATTGGCCCAAACAAGCCAGAAGCTTGTCACAGGTCTAAGGCACCTGGTGGGGACCCATAGGAAAGGAGCAGAAGAGACCAAGCAACTCTGGAAGGAAAAGAATAAAATCAAAATCAAGATGAATTGTTCACTTCCCCATTGGTCTCTCATGTCTGTTTTAAACATCTCTTTCCAAGTCCCCCAGCTCCCAGTACAAGCCAGCCAAAAAGAAAGTGCAACTTCTTCTCATGCCTTTTTGTTCCATATGCCTCCTTAACATCATCTTGAACTTCTCTCTCTGATTTTCTTCAGTCAGATAGTTTCTCCCTTCTCAGTCCTTCCCTCAATCTTTTTCTAGCTTCACCTCCCTGTCTACCTCCAACTTCCTTAGGTGGGGAAAGGGAACTTGGAATTTAGCCCTTCCCTGGGATTACCCTGTAACAATGCCTAAGTTTTTATCTCTTTCATTTCTGAGTCCATTTGTTAATTTTTTTTGTGAACCTTGCCTATGTTGTTTATTTTTTCAATTCAAATATATTTTTTTTGCTCTCAATGGTCTGTAAATTTATTTATTTTAGCTATGATATTTCCCTTCTGCTGAATTTTGATTTTGTTTATTCTATTTCTAATCCCATAAGGTGCAAGGTTAGGTTATTAATTTGTGGTATTCCTTGATATAGGTCTGTATTGCTATATGCTTAATATTGTTTTGTTGTGTCACATTGGTTGTGGTAGCTTATTTCCTCATTTTTATTAGTCTTCAGGTATTTTCTGATTTCTTTCTTGATTTCACTATGAACTTAACAATTTCATAGGAAGTGTCTGAGCCATCACTTATTAGAAGTTTCTCTTGCTTTCTTTTTGTGGTTATTTTCTGTTGATGGCCACATTGGTAGGAGAAATGAAACGAGGAGGAGAGATGGCCCAGCCACAGCCAGGGGTCAAATGGAAGTATGAACCATGAGACAACTTTATTAACAAAAGGAAGAGGTATATATAGGAACACAGGACGATGACCTGGTGAATTCCATGGAAGATAAGCCATCCTGAGAGACAATTAACATTCTAAAGCAAAGAGTAATTGAGGAAGGGATAGTGTAGGGGTGGTCTCTAATCCTAGAAAGGGCTAACATTGATAAGGAAAAGCCTGGAGGCACCAGCACTACATCAGAAGGCCATTCCAGATAGTCCCTAAGTTTTCTCAGGGGCCATTAAGGAGAGAGGTTTTCCTTTATCTCATCTGGCATGACTCTTCTGGAATGCAAATGGTGCACAGCAATTTTCTAGAATGACACTGTTGGATTAGAGAAATTATTTCAATTTTAATATACTTGTATATTTCAGGGTACTTGTTTCCTGACAACCTGTGGTCTGTCCTGCAGAGTTCTCATTCACTTGAGAATATGTACTCATCTTGGGGAGGACAGTGCCCAATAAATGTCTACACATCCCATGTTGTTTAGCCCTTTTATGACTTTTGTCTCCATATTGATTTTCTGTCTGATTAATTTGCTCATTGATGAAAATAGGGTTTTGAAGTCTTCTACAACTATTACTGGCAATATCTGTTTTTAATGAAATTTGATAATAACTGCCTATTTGGATATTTTTTGATACTGCATTGAGTGGTGCATAGATTAATTATTATGACATAGATATATTATTATGAATAGATGAATTATTATGTCTTCTCTATATATTGATTCCCTAATCTAAATGTAATGTCCATCTCTGTTTCTTGTTAGATTTTTTTAGATTTGTTTCTTTTTTTTATACCATGTTAATATGCCCCTTCTGTCATATTTTGGGTCCCATTTGATTGTAAGATTGTTTTCCAATCATTTACATTGAGCTTATATTTCTATTTGGAGCTAGGATCAGTCTCTTGGCAACAATAGAAATTTAGGTTTTGTTTTCTGAGCCACACATCTACTGTGTGTCTTTTGAGTCCTGGAATTAATCATTGACATTTGAGGTGATTATTGATTATGAGGGTTTGCTACTGCCATTTGTTATTTAGTTTTCGGTTTCTATTCCTTTGTTCAGTGTTTTATGGATTTTCTTCATTCAATTTAGATAGGAGCTTATTTCAATATGTTTATTAACTCCTATAGTGTCTGTTTTTTGAGGAAGGCCGTTATTTCCTCTTCATAAGAGTAATGCGTAATGCGCAGTGTAGTATTCTAGGCTGGCAATTTTATCTTTAAATATTTTAAATATGTCATTTTACTCTCTCCTTGTTTGTATTGTTGATTTCAACCAAATCTGACATAAGACTAATAGGAGTATCTTTATAGATTGCTTGCCTTTCACCTAGTCATTTTCAGTATTCTCTCTCTCTCTCTCTCTCTCTCTCTCTCTCTCATCTTGAATTCTTAATAGTGTCTAGAATCTATGTCTTGGTATGGGTCTCATTACATTTTCATAACAGACGATCCTTTAGTTTTAGGGACTTGTATATTTAGTTCCTTCCTCAGGTACTGTAGTTTTCTGCTATCATTTCTTAGAATAATTTCCAAGAAATTATTGCCACTCATCTAACTCTCCATTTTGTTTATTCTGCTTCCATAGCATTCTACAGATTTTATTTTAATCTCCTCTATGATCATTTTATATACTGAATTCTCACTACTTTTTCATTTAGAGCTTCAATTTCTGTCTTCTGCTTAATAATTTTTTTGAGCCATTCACTCATTCTTGGAATTGCATCTCTGTCTCTGTAAATTTTAAGTGTTCTCTTGTACTACTTTGACTTGTTTTTCTGTGTCTTGATATATTTCTTTGAATTATCTATCTTGGTAATTTTAAACTTTCTGTCTGGTAGGAAAACAAAATCTCCTATACTTTGTTGTTTGGTTTCTGGGGAGTTTTTTCTCACCTTGTAATTCCATATTGCCTTGAGATTTCAAGGTCCATGTGTTTTGATTTTTGCTTTTGTTTTTGTGCTACTTTAAATGTCCTTGCTTATTTTATCTGCAACATCAACATCAAATCTCTTTTGAATTATTTCTACCTTTCCACCAAGTGGCACTGTGACTTTTATATGATTTCAGGTGCTTTTGATCTTTTCAGGTTTCTGTAAGTCCGGAAACCTGGTCTAGATGGGTGGGAAGAGGGCCTGGAGGCACAAGCACCAAGCACCCTCATGAATTTTGTGAAAGGGGATACAGATTTGTGTTTTTGGTACCACTGATAGCCCTAATCTCAGGAGCTCCAGATCTGAGATAGCTGTTTATACTGTTAGTAAACTTCACACTATAGTATAATTCCTTGGGAACAGGAGAGGGAGAATACAGCCCAATACCTTTTCCTTGTTCATTTCACTGGGGACCTGACTGACTTGGAGCACCCCAAATCCTCCACATCTATGTTCTATCAGTGAAGGATATGTGCTTCTAAATTGTTCAGCTCTCCCTTCCCCTGCAACTGTTTAGAAAGTCAGCCAAGTTATATCACAGCATTTTGTACTGTAGCTTTCCACCCTGAATACAAAATCCAGAAATCTTTATATAGCTACCTTTTGTTCAGTGGAATATTAATCTCTTCCATGAATCTTTTGATTCAGTTTACCTGATCTCTAATGTCCAAATATGGCCCCAAACCACAAGATTCTTTGAATGTGGAATTCTATTTGTTAAGCTATACAATCTTTTGGGAATTGGAGTTGTGTCTTGGCTTTGCCATGTCTGTTTGATATCAAGTTGGCCTACTTTTAACTACAAAAATAGAACTTCTTTTAAGTAGTGCTAACAAATATATGAGCATGGTTCTGTGAACCTGGCATAACAAAGTTCATATATGGAGTTCAGTCTGGTGGGTAACCATTTCTATATCAATTTATATCTTAGATTTCTCCTACCCCCATGAAATTTAACTACGTTGATTATTTAACTCTTAGAACACCAGTTCTGTGTGCCTCATTTTTATAATGCAGAACAGAAGTTCTTTTACTTTCTTTTTCATCCGGCAAAACTTGTTTAATATATCATACACACCATCCAAATTTGAGGTTAGAAAACACTTTGAACCTGAGGTAAAGGAACATAGCAAGCAGTCTTTTGTTAGAGAAAAATACATACAACCAAATAAAATTACCTTGGTATTGTTAAACTCTCTTTTGTGGTGTATTAGTTTGGCTTCTGCCATTGAACTCCTAGATCCGTTCATTTGATAATGTCAGCAGTGGTATCTGCCTTGCAGTTATCAAAAGTTCTAATCTCATTAGCTTCTCTTTCACTGAAAGGGCTTCCCAATTTTTCTTTCTTTTTGGATCAATATATCCAGAATATCAAAGTCTTTTTATTTTCAACATAAAATATGAAGCTATCCATTTGTTTCTTTGGGTATTAGCTAATGGATACCTGAGTAAGACCTTGTCTCTGATATTAATTTAGCCATTCTTTTCTCTAAGTATTGATGCTGGCTTGCTTAACTTAAATAAATAAATAAATAAATAAGATTAAAGTTAATTGGAAAAGTACTGAGTGAAATTTTGGACAAATGCTATTGAACATTCTATGGGTATAGATTTTATTTATTAAAATTCTTGATATAAAAATCTGTTTTTTGACATTTATTTTTAGAGATGTCGAAATTATTCTACTGAAATTTGTTCAGTAAATTATGAAGATTTTATTTTGTTATAGAAGTGTGCATTGGTGAGGAAATTTTAAAAGACATTATGGAGGAATAAAAAAACTGAAGGGATGTTTTAAAACCATTTAAAAATGTGTGTGTGTGCGTGTGTATGTAGAGAAGATAGAAACACATGATAGAGCTATATAGCATGTTTTAAATGCTTTATCTTAGTGATTGGTGCACAATGGACACTAAATATGTATTTGCTGAGTTAAATGATAAAGGATGAAAGAAGGAAAGAATGATTTTAGGAATACTAGTTAAGTTGCTTTACTCATTCACTTACTTATAATTGAATCAAAGAATTGCTTGCCCTCTAGTGGTCTATGTTAATGAAATAAAAATTACTTTAGCTTTGTTTTCAAAATAATATTTAACTTAGCGACAAATATTTAAAAGATGAAATAGTGTCTTTTAGAACAAAATGAATGGATTTTGAAGTGAACATGCCAAGTGAAATAAACTAGGAAGTATAAAACAGTTATAGAGTGGTTTCTCTCACTGGAGTAATATAAATAGCCAAAATAACCCCACCCAAACTGGCAAAACACAACAAAAATAATACTTAGACTCAAGGAAAACTATATTGGTTACCAGAGAGGATGGATGGAAGAGAATACAGGATAGGGCAGCACATGTGATAGTGATAATGTATTTGCACTGGAGCCATGGTAGAGGACAAGTAAATCACGAGCACATATGGAAGGGTAAAGTGTTCTCAGATTAGGTAGTTAAGTGAGTGATGGATAAGTAAAATTTTGAAAAAACAAGACAAAGCAAAAATAAAATGAGTGGTAAAGGCACTTTCAGTTTAAAAAATACATGCTTAATAAAATTTGCTTTTGTCCACATTGAGACTTTTTTAGTGGAACATGCCTTGGTGAATTCGGTAACAAAAATAGAAGGAAATTTTGTTACTTAAAAAAAAAAAAAAGTACAAAAATTCTCACTGTGGGCCCATTACTCACTGCCAGAAATATCAACAAAAAAGAGCTGTGGAACAGCAAAATAGAAAAATTATTTAGTTTGTTCTGGTAAAGGAAGAGCTATAGTGGAGATGAAGAAATCCTAGTTTCTAAAGGACCTGGGGTGAAGTACCATGTAACAGGCAAGTATGAAGCTGAGTCTTGAGGCCTGAGGCTTGGCCTATGGCCCCCACCTTCACTCTGGGAGCAAAGTCTTAACATTCTTAGAGGCTTCCCAGATTGTGAAGAGACAAATGCTGATACCTTCTCCACTTGGCTCCTTAGGAGCTGAGCTCTGCTGCCCTCCACAGCAACTCCCAAAGGAAAACTGAGAACCCAAGTGGCTGAGCCTGGAGATACATGTTGACACCAACAGTTTTCATTTAGAAAGATGCACATAATTTATGTGTTATATTGGTAGTTTAAATATGATACTGTTTTCTTGGTGTCCTTCCAGTTTTTTGTGCCCTATGTAAAATATACAGTTCAAATTGTGTTCTTGTCTTGTAAAAATCAAGTATTTTATAGGTGAAAAACAAGATCTGTCTAACAGATATTATAATTATAGACACGAAATGCAAAGACACTGTTCCTTTGGAATATTCTAATTATAACTCTTTAGAAAAACACAACTTAGATGCTAGACTGATTAATATTTACTTAGGTCTTCATATTATTTCTATTGTTCATGTTTGATTATTATTATGCAAGTAATTATTTGGATATATATGTCCTCCTATTCTAACATCAAGTATAATAGTCTAATAAGAACAAAATTAAATGAAGATTCATAAAAACTTATATTTTTGAGCAATGTGTTTTTCTCTCAACAACTCACTAATTTTTTTAGTAATTGTCTTTAGGCTAGAGGATTTCAATTATTTTTTAATTGAATTAACAGCAAGCTATATATGTTTTCAATAAATACCAGTGGTTTTTAAATCAGTTATTTAAAAGACTGGCTGTCAATCTTCACATTTTGATTTATTTTCTTTGATTTAATACTGATATTTTAATATCACCTTTCTTTTGTTGATTTTATATGTAAATCATATATTAGACATTTTTCTAGCTACAAGGTAGAGTTTAGAAATTAGACTGGGGAAATGGAATGTATAACAAACATAAATTTAGGCCAAGAGTCTTTAAGAAACGATCCATAGAAAAGGAAGCTTGAAATAAAAAAAACTTTAATCAACATTGGATTTTATTTCTTTGACTGATTGCCATTAGAAACAACATAATTACTGCACCAAGAAATGTATTTATTGCAACCATTTTTTTTATGTTTACTAAAAAAAGCTTTTACAGGAAAAAAAAAAACAACAACAACTTTTTGCTGACCATCCATAGTATTTTTTTTCCTGTTCAGCAGACTACATAAAAGTAATTTGGTTAGACATTATAATTATTTATAACTTAATAGAAGATTAAGTTTTCCACATTATCACTTCTCCCGGATTTACTTGAATCACATCAAAACTTTAAATCATAATGATGAGTTAGAAGGGGAAATTGTGAGTATAACAACTTAATAATTAAAATGCTTTCAGTTATATTCCTAACTCAAGGATATTTTTATTTAGACTTACAAACTTCCATAAGGAAAAATAAATATATCTTCAAATGTATTTTGGGACAGTTTTTTAAGGTAGGACTTCTCAGAATTCATTAAATATATATGTACCCAATTAATCTTGAAGATGGGTTATAACATTCAGCTTTGTCCAACTTTATTTGAAGGACCTTTTTTTTTTTTTTCTGGAAACTTTGGTCCATATATATGCTTCTTTGTGCCATCTACTTCGGATGCTGAAGAATGAAAAGCATTGTAAAGGTAGAGAAAAAGGGAAAAGAGAGGAGTATCATGTAAGAATGAAAACACTCTTTCAAATTTATGTTTTGTTAGTTCTCACTGCCTGAAAAGTAATATCAGCAAACACTTCATTGAATCTCAGCCATTATCCTGGGGCCAGACTGTGCAGAAGCTAGCTGCAAAGGTGATATTTGGGGCCTTTATAAGATTGTGTACAGGAAGCTGGTAAAAGTTTTTAATGAGGACGATGGGAATGGCAATATAACAGTAGCCATAATTTATTGAACACTTGCCTTAGGGACTTTTTAAAGTGTCTTATAGGTATTAACTCATTTATTTATATAACAACCTTGTCTTGTAGGTAGGGAATAAGACAACAAAATGTCCAATAATTTTTAAAAGATTCGTCACCTACTATAAGTTGCAGCTGCTATACCCCACATTCCCAGGCATTGTGGATTCCAGAATATTTGCTCTTAAATTCTACTCTATAGTATAAATAAAGTGTTGCATAGAGAGGTTAATTTGGAGTCATATGAAACATGGAAAAAAATTGCTTGGTCAAGAGATTTGCAGTAAAACCGAATGTGAGATCCTTCTCTCTTTAACAAATACGTTGATGGTAAGAGTGAAAAGGTAGGAGGCTCAGACTAAGAGACACCAAGAAGGAATTGTTAATATTAACAGTTTTGACTTGATCGATAGCTTTACATTGATCCAGGGGATTGAAGGAATCCCTGTATCAGTTATAGTTGATTGTAGCATTTTGAGCATGGCAATGAAAAATATTGTATTACTAACAAAGCTAAGAAATTAGTACAGAAAGGATAGTCATAGGGAAAAATGATTACTTTTATTTTTTATTTTTTTATTTTTTTCCCTTTTTCTTTATTTATATATAAATTTCACAACTTTGTAATCTCAAGGGTTTCCCCCCCTACCCCCCCCCCTTTCCCTCCTGTTCATAGTTATGTGCTTCATTTTGGTGCTTCGCTTGTTTTGACTTTCCTCAAGGCTTTTATTTATTTTATTTTTTTTCACTATATCCCATACATTAGTGAAACCATTTGGTTTCTGCCTTTTTCTTTATGGCTTGTTTCAGCTAATATGATTTCTTCTAAATGCATCCATGTTGTTATGAAGTTGTCAA
>PVHY01000820.1:0-66406 GCA_004024945.1 Uropsilus gracilis
ACCTGTACCCGGATGTTTACTGCAGCACAATTTATAATTGCAAGGTCATGGAAACAACCTAAATGCCCCCAAACAGAGGACTGGATGAAAAAAATGTGGTATATATACACGATGGAATATTACTCATCAATTAAAAATGACAAATTGGACGACTTCATAACAACATGGATGCATTTAGAAGAAATCATATTAGCAGAAACAAGCCATAAAGAAAAAGGCAGAAACCAAATGGTTTCACTAATGTATGGGATATAGTGAAAAAAAAAATAAATAAAAGCCTTGAGGAAAGTCAAAACAAGATAAGCACCAAAATGAAACACACAACTATGAACAGGAGGGAAAGGGGGGGAAGGGAGGGTAGGGAGGGGGGGGCAAACCCTTGAGATTACAAAGTTGTGAAATTTATATATAAATAAAAATAATTAATTATAAAAAAATGACAAGGGTCTGATATCAAAGATCCATAAGGAACTCACAAAACTTAACAAAAATAAAACAAAAGCTAACTCAAAAAAGCTGGGAGAAGAACTAAAAAGACATTTCTCCAAAGAGGAAATCCATATGGCCAATAGGTATATGAAAAAGTGCTCTACATCAGTAATAATCAGGAAAATGCAAATCAAAACCACACTGAGATACCATCTTACACCAAAAAAAAAAAAAAAAATGGCCCATATTAAAAAAGAAAACAAAGTGGGTAACAACAATTGCTGGTGAGGATGCAGAGAAAAAGGAACACTCTTGATGCAAGCTGGTCCAGCCACTATAGAAAGTTGTGGGGAGGACCCTCAACGCTCTGATAACAAAGATACTTAAAGAACTCACAAAACTTAACAAAAATATAGTAAGAACCCTTAAGCTACTGCTAATGGAACTCCCAGTAATTTCACTACTGGGAATCTACCCAATGGATACAAAAATACTAATTCAAAAAGACACATGTACCTGAATGTTTGTTGCAGCCAAATGCCCCAAAACTATCTAAAATAGCCAAATGCCCCAAAACTGATGAATGGTCGAGAAAGATATGGTATATATACACAATAAAATATTATCCATCAATCAAAGACAGACTTATGTCATTTGCAGCAACATGGATGGAGTTAGAAGGAATCATGTTAGTAGAAGTTAGCCAGAAAGAAAAAGAGAAATATGGAATGGTCGCACTTATATCAGGGATATAGGGAAAACAAACAAACAGATCAGGAAAATCTAAAACTGCCAACAGAACTGAAGCATGGAGCAAGGGAGGGGGAGGAGAATAAATTAGGGGAGGGGGAGGGCACAGAAATAAAAAAAAGATGCACAAGTGATAGTGATGGGAAAATACCGGGATTAAACAATGATATAATCTATACATATGGGTGTATATGTATATATTTGTATATATATATATATATATATACATATACACACACATGTGCAATAAAAAATAAATAGCAGCCAGGCACATTGGCTCGTGCCTGTAAACTTCAGCCTATGAAGCGGCTGGGGCTAGGGATTGCGGTTTGAGTCCCGCCTGGGGCCCATAGCGAGACCTAGTTCCAAAAAAATAGCTGGGCGTGGTGGCACACACGCCTGTAATCCCAGCTACCTGGGAATCTGAGGCTGGGGATTGCTTGAGTCTGTGGCACCCTGGGCAATGAGAGCCTGCAGTTCCATGGGCAAAAATAGCCAGACCTAGTCTCAAAATAAATAAACAAACAAACAAACAAACAAACAAACAAATAAATAAATAAATAAAATAAATAAATAGCAAAAAATAAATCTACAAAAAATGAATAAAATTGTCCCAAAATATTGATTATTCATAAACTATAGCTTTTAATAGCTAGATGGGCATCTGGTGTTATTCTACTGTATGCATTCAAGATTATTATTGTACTATTTCAATCATAATAATCCTGTTAACTAAACAATTTCATATTTAAACTTTTCAGCCTTCTGAAAGCACACCCTTTATGGCAGCAAACCAAAGTTCATGGTTTTTGGTCTTTCACAGGAACTAGGCAAAAGCTTACAAAATTGTGCTGGATAGTAAGATATTTCATTGATTGACATATGACAGTATCTATTATATGCTGGAAACCTCATGGGTGGTAACATACAGGAAGGTAGTAACATAGTAGGTACCCAATGCCCAGGTATACCTGTTTCTCTTTCTTCTGTATCCACTCCCTACATTGATAGACTGTAAGGAAGGGTTCACAGAAGTGAACTCCTGTGATGTTTAATCTGCACAGAATCTAGGTCTATAGACCAACACTTCTATAACTTAATCTGGATTTTGAAAATCAGAGTCCAGGTATCACATGTGACTTTTCATTATATTGAGATTTGGGGATAACTATGTATTATAACCACTAATTTTTCTCAATTAGAAGATCAGTGACTTATTTGCAGTGATCATGAAAACATTAGATCTTTGCTGAGTAACTAATAAACATGGCATGCTTAGTATTGGTCTTGAAGCAGCATTAGTAGTAAGTCATATGACATAGAAAGTTTTCCTAATATAGACGTTGATATTCTATAACAGAGATCAGCAACCTTTTGATGTAGGAGAACATAGTAAGCATTTTAACTTTTCTGGGTCAAGGACAAAATTGAAGGTCTGATGTAGGTATTATTATAACAATTTAAATGAAACCCTTTCAACATGTAAAAACCAATCAAGCTATGCAAATATAGAAAGCAGGCCTAATATGATCTATAAGTCAGTAGTTTGTTCAACCCTATAGGATTCAAATATTTTATGCCATGTCTACAGTATTTGATAATTTGAGCTTGAATGGCAAAACTTGGCTATACATACATACATATATATATATATATATATACACACATATATATATGAACACCAATATAAACACACACACACACACACACACACACACACACACACACATATGAACACCAATATTCTTGGAACTCGGGGTTTTATAGAAGGGCTGCAGTTGACCAGATTAAAATTTTGGTTTGGTTGATTTTTTTTCTGTACTCAAAGACAAAATCAAATTTTGCAAACAGAAAGGTAAGTCCTCAACAATCAAATAACATTTAGACTATTTTGGAATTGTCAAAAATCCTGCTAGAGAAAAGGAATCATTATAGCAGATAGCTTCTGATACTTTACAATTCGATGCTGATAAAGAATCTACCTAGTAAAGTTAAAATACTTAGGAAAATAAAAATTTCTATTTACTGACAAGGAAAACTATAAAATATAATTCGCCACTTCAGTAAAAGGAAAGTTGATTGCGGGCAGCTCAGCCTGCACCCTCTGTGGCCACACGCATTGGCTCTGTCTGCCTCTGGAGGGTAGGTGGGATGGAGCGGCGATGTTTGGTCCAGAGGGGCTGTCCCAACTCGCGTGTGGGCACCGCATGAGCTGGTTTTGATCCATGCCTGTGGAGCCCAGACATCAGCCACCACTGTGCCCATCACGTGACCTGCCTTCATCCCTTCCAAGTGGTGGGGATGGGGAGTGGCCAGGGGGTGATTCTGGGGAATGGGCAGGATGGCTGGCGTGCGGGCACTGCACACCGGAGGCCTGCCAAGAAGCAGAGTGCAGTGAGCGGGGTGGTGGGTGAGGTGGGTGGGGCGGGATTTGGGGTTTGTGGGTGTTTTGCCACAGTCCCCTCTCAGTTAGTCTCTACTACAAGGAGCCCACACCAGCAATAAGTACATCGAGACACACTTCGACCACAGAAACAGAAGAGGCAAGAACACCAAGAAAGACTTTAAAAACAAAAGCCTCTAAGGCAGGACTCACAAGTGCAAGGCAAGTTCACAAAGCAATGAACTGCGAGAACCAACAACAAAGAGCTGTGCTTACAACTCACTGGGGAGCTTGACCAAAAACCTGGCACAGAGATGCTGTCAATAAGGAACAGCACACCCCCTTTGCCAGAGGGAGGACGCCTACAGAATGGCAGTGGCCCAACAGCAAAGCTCCTAAAAAGTAGAGTAGGGGATCTACCATCAGTCAATGGCTGTCCCCATCGATGAGCAGATCTACCAAAACATAAGACTGGGAGTCAGGTCCCCAAAGCCAAAGACCTGAAACATAATGGGATGTAGCAGCAAAATGAGGCAGAAAACAACAGAACAGCCACCAAGAAACAAGAAGCATGGATACAAGACAAAGGTGCTCGGATTGGCCAATGAAGATAAAAAATAAAAAGACTAAAGGGCTAAACATGGACAAACAACAAAAAGAAAGGAGGCAAAGAGACCAGAGGGGGTGTGGTGGGGTAGGGTAATCCCATAGGGATCAACAATTATGCAATCATGTATTGTACAAAATAAAAAAAAAATAAAACAAAATAAAAAGAAAGTTAAAACCATATGATCATATCTATGGTTGTCCAAAGTGCATTTCATAACTTCAACATCCATTTATGACAAAAGTTCTCAAAATAGGAAAAGATGGAATATACTTCAACATAATAAAGGTCATATATGAAAAATTGACAGCTAACATTCTTGATGGTGAAAAACTGAAAGTTATCCCACTGAGATCTAATATAAGACAAAATGTTTACTTTCACAATTACTTCCCTACAAGTATTGGAAGTGAAAGTCCTAGGTAGAGCAATTAGATGTATGGATATAAAAGAATTAAAATTGAGAAAGAAGTAAAGCTGTCATTTTTTCATTATTTTTAAAAGACATGATACTTCAAAGACTCCACTCGATATATTTCATTCAATGACTCATTGAAACAATTCATCAATTCAACAAATTGACAGGTTACAAAAGGATATAAAAATCATCTATCTTTCTAAATACTATGACCCAGAAGAGGGAGATACAAAGAAAACAATCTCATTTACAATCACATCAAAAAAAGCAAAATCAAACAACCTAGGAGCAAAATTAACAAATAAATTTAAAGACCTATATTGTGAAAACTGTAAACATTTTTTAAAGAAATAAGAGAAACAAAGAAGTAGAAAGATACATCCTGCTCATGGACTGGAAGAATTAACTTTGCCACATGGGCATCTTACCTAATACAATATACAGATTCAGTGTAATCTTTACCAAAATTCCAACAGTATTCTTAAAAGAAGTAGAATATACAGTACTGAAATTTATATGGAATTACAAAGACCCTTAATGACCAAAGAAATCCTGACAAAAATGGAAGATGATATCACACTGCTTAATTCAAATTATACTACAAAACTATAATAACAAAACAGTGAGGCAGTGGCACCAAAACAGACATATGGAATAGAACTAAACAGTCATTTGCAAAATGTACCTGACACCATTCCTGATCTTTAAGAAACTAGTATATATTTTGTCAGAGTCAGGAGAAAGATGTATGAAATAATAAGTTGTTACTTGCCTTTATTTTAATTATTTGAGGTAATGTTGATTTTTAGCATTATGTATTTACAATATAGGCTCACACCTCTACAAATGTAAGTTTTCAAACCACCAAAAGAAAAGCACCAATAATCCTCCACAGGTGCCATGACCATCTTTGCATATGTGCTGCCAAAGTGGGCACATCATCACGATCTTTGGTCCCAATCTTTCATGCTACCCTTCTGGTAACCTGCAGCCAATAATAAGTTTGGGTGTTTTGTGTTTATGTTGTTTGGTTTGGTTTTGTCTGCTCCTTTGTTTTTTAAAAAAGGAAATAAATCATGGGGTATATCTCTCCTTTTGACTTATGTTGCTTAGTCAAATAACTTCTAGTTCTATCATGTTGTTGCAAATGGCAAGTATTCATCTTTTTTAATCTAACTCAGTAGTGTTTATATAGTATTTTCTACTGTGTACATATGAAATATCATCATTGCATTTATTTTTATTGATTATATATATATGTAACATCTTTGTCTTGTAATCTGTTGGTGGACACTTTGTTTCTTAGTTTGGTTACTGTACCTAGTGCTGCAATGAACATAGAAAAGCATAAATACCTTCAAATTCTTTGGGTAGAGACTTAGATGTGAAATTTTTGGAATCATCTAAAGAAGAATCTGAAGAAAAACTAGAATTTATCCAAGTTCTATGAGGTAGAACAAAAAGATATTCCACAGCTAAAAGTGGCATTGAAAATATTGAATTGGTTTCAGAATAAAGAATTTCTCTGTTAGTATATATGATTTTATGAAGCTAAAGACTAATGCTGGAGGCAGTAGAGATGAAGTTGACCTTAGATTCATACCAGACAGAAAACTGCATGTCAGGAAAAATGAAGTTTAGAGAAGTAAAGAATGTTTGAGTTTGAGAAGGACACCTTAAATATCTATTTTTGTGTGTGTTTTTTGGGGGGTTGCTACATTTTTCACATACTGCCAATTTTAAATAATTGTTCATTCTGTAGCTCCATGTCATAGTGCATATTTACTAACTCTTAAAACCTTTACTGCATGGATTCCCCTCATCCTTATTGTGTTGAAACTGTTCTGAAGTAGCCATACATGAAATCCATTTTAACTCACCAGTGCCGTTCTATGTATTGTTCAAATTTTCTATTTTTTAAGATGAGAAAATTGAGGTCTCTATATTTTATTTGACTTGTCCAGTGCTATTCATTCTGTCTGTGAAATCTGATCCTGAAGTCAAGACTTGCTGACTTCCTGTTGGCTTTCTTTCACTTACATATAAGTAACTTTACTGGAATTCACACTGCTTCTTACCCAGTACTGTCAAGATTCCACTGAAGTAGAGGCTAAGAGAGAGACCCAAAGTGAGAGGTCATTCAGTCAATGGCCATCCTCTTCATCTCCTCACAGCCATAACCTAACATCAAAACCCAAACAATAGAGTTGTATTATAGCATGCTACTGACTTTCCTAAAGTCTGAACTTCTTGAAAAAAATAACTGTATCCATTTTTATAGCAACCTCAATAGGTGGATATTACATAACATGCTACAATGAGAAAACCATGGAATAGTTTTAAGTAACTTTTTCAATAACTTAATCATAGAGTAGATGTAGCTGCTAATGTTCTATATGTATCTTATACTCTTGCTCACTGACATTCTAAACTGAAGTTCTGTTTCATTTGATAGGATCAATAAGTGTGAGTTCTTAAATGATCTTGATCCATTTGTTATTTTTGTCTTTATTTTCTTAACTTTGGACACAGATTAAGAATTTCATTGCTAACCTGATTGATTTGGAAAATGCACTGTGGGAAATTGGTTTTATTAAAATTTGTTATGATCATGTTGCATATATCTTCTGAGCCTGAAAAGTATAACATTGTATTAACATAGTTAATAATCAAAAACTCAAAAAAAATGACATTTCCAAGGATGCTCTATCTAACTAGTGATAATCTTCCACTCTTCATTTTCTGCTTGTAGGCATTATTACTTCACTTGAGATAACTCTGGATAACAGTTTTTTAGGCATAACCTCTCTGAAATTGAGCTAAATTTAATGTGAGATAGATCCTCTCTAATTGTATTGAACAAAATTGGGAGTTTATTGGATCTATAACCTAAAAGTGAGTCCACATTCTCAATTTATACTGCACAGATTCTGCCTACCTTCATCCCTTAGTCAAGTGATTGTAAGTCCTAATTTGTCTGACATAATCTAAATTTATATTGTTTTCCTGGCTGCCTATTTAGAATTTATCCTACACAAAAATGTTTTACTCCAGGTAATAAATTATATGCTCATTGTATCTGTTGAGCCCTAAGTTGATGTGCATATTTCACCTGACATAGTGAGAAGGACCTTCATACTTTCAGTCTTGAATTGTAGTGGCTCATTAAATTTAGTCATCATGATGGAAACCTTAATTATGTAGGTCATAATACAGATCTTCTCAGTATCAGTTATTTGACTAGATATATGGAATGTGTCCACAGAGGAATTTATACTCCTTTGGAGAACATAGGGAAGATTGTTTTCTGTATCCAAACCATAGTATTAAGATACAAGAAAAGATTTTACCTGAGAACAACATTTCCCAGCAGTGCTATTTCTAGATAAAGGGTAGAATGGCTACTGGGTAAGAAAAATGCTCTACTTTTACTGAAAAAAGATTTTTTCCCTTTTGGGTTGGAATTACCAAAGAAATTTTCCTTAGTAGTAAACTTTTGTCTCATTCCTTGTCTCCAGATATTAGGTAGACTCCTCTTTCATTGTCTCCCTTCCACATTGGGTCTATGTTCCTGAATTCTTATTTAAGGTTTACATTGGTTTTAGGTAACTTCACTCATTCTAAATTTTTATTTATAGGTGGACAACACAAATGGATAAGAGAGATGCACTGAGTGAGGGAACATCCTTGTTCATTCCAAACATCATTCTGGCACACTGGTGATGGTTTCAGCAAGTTTCTTAATCTGTTAATGGCAGCCCCCTAACCTCCTATGATTGACTCCTGAAAGATAAAGGTGTTTATCCCCACAGTTTTTTTTCATGAATCCCCCCATCCCCCTACCCCATGTGCTACATAGAACAGGATCTTGGTTTTATCTTCCTTATTGCTGCATTGCAACCATTCCTTTACCAATGTATATAAAGGGCCTGAAAATCCAAATAAACTTGATGGTGCATGCTTACTGAGCCCTGGTCAATGACTCTTAGACCATCTCAGTTTCTTCCTATTTTTCTTCTTCCTACCCATGGCTTCCATCATTTATATACTATTCCAAATTCATCAACTTAGTGTAGACCTTGACTCAGAATATAGTATTAATGTATTTGACTGTTTACAAGAGTTCTCACCAAATCTTACATTTATATTTTGAGTTGAATTTTTCCTCCTTCATTGACTTACACTCCTGAGTAATCTATCTTGTCTGGTCAGTTACTTTTACCTTTTCTTACTTTTAGTCATTCAGCAATTGATTTTTATCAGAATTTATTTGAAATTATCCTTTTGTACTAATGATCCCCATTATCATTTCTATTATTCAAGTGTTAGGACACCAATTTTTGCATGCTTCTGCATTCATCTTCTCTTTGGATCTTCTTCTCTGATTTTGTGTGCTTCAAATCCATTTTCACAGGATAATAAGTTCATTTAAGACATGAAATTAAACACACACTACTTAAACTTTGAGCCCTTATGGAGTTTTTTTTTGACTTAACGAAAATTCCCAAGTCCTTAAGAAGACTGTGCATTACCAGGTCTGAATACACACCATTCTCCTTGATTTTCTGCATGCTGACACATTTCTGTAAAAAAAATATGGGAAATAAAGAGAATGCAAAGAAAAATGCATTATGTAGATGAAACGGGAAAGTGGGAAGCAATTTAAGTCAGTTATTTGTGACTGTTTAAAGATTACTATAGTATTGTGTACTTTAACCCATGAATAAAAGTTTTTACATACAGACGATGGGTAAGAATTTATTTATTTTTAAATAGTGAGTCATTTAGAAATAAAGTGCTATTGGAGCCAAGGTCCAAAGAATAGTAAGTCATCTTCCTGATAAATGATTGAGTAAATTTCCTGGTGAGAAGATGTGAGACAGTTCCTGAACAAAATTAGAATTTTAACAATGTCAGGATATTATCTCAAAGATTAGTCTTTAGATGGTATCTATTTCAATTTTACAATAAAATAAGTTTATGTATAATATTTGTGTAGACACCTGAATTCTGTATTTTCTTTTTTGTCATTGCTGAGTTTGTAAGAAAAGACAATTCAATGGTTTCTATACTGTTGTTTTGAACACTTCCTCAATGTTCTAAATTTTTTCCCTTAGCTAATGACACTCCTAAGTTCTTCACAGGTTGATGAATTGATTCACAGTAATCAGATCTTGAGGAGAAGGATTTGTAAAACAGTCCAGCTTATTTATAAAGGAAGATACACCTCATGTAATCTATAACAGGTACCAGCTGTCTTCTCAACACACCACCCTTGACATCAATATATGTGGGAAACCCAATTTACTAGTAATAGATGGTTTGGGAAAACATAGAATCAGTGAGAACAAAGTGAAGAAGCTGGATTTAAGGGGCATCTGTTTTAAGTTGACAAAGAGCCTGAAGGAATTACACTTCCCTGAAATGAGGATAGATGCAACTGTTAACTACTGCCTGTCATTCAAAAGCAGGACTTCTGCTGTTCAGGTCAGTCCTGATAAACATTGATAAGATTCTTGTTTTTTCTCTCTCTTAAGCCTGCTTGTTCACCCCAGAGGATTCATACTTTCTTATTTTTTACTCCAAAACTGATCCTACGCACTATTGGGAAGTAAATACGTTTTCTTTTTTTTTTTTTTGGTATAATTTTTCCTAAGCACTTTCTTTTCCTTTCTTTTCTTTTCTTTTTTTTTTATGAAAGAGAATATTTAGTTTTAGTTACATGTATACTAGGCAATTAGCAATATATTTTTATCTTCCTGTTTCTTTTAGTACAGCTAATAGGCAAACTTTGGAGTAGATAAGGCTATTCTGTTGATTTTCTTTTTATTACACCGGTAATAACATATATGCCTAAGGGGAATGGGTTTATATTGCCTCAGCTGTGTGTCACAGGTACTAGACCTGCCATCAACCACTCGGTCCTTTATAGTAGACCATTGGGTCCCCTTCCTTCATCTCTATCTCCATCTATCTATAGTAGCCTCAATTGTGCAATGATATTTCTAGCAGATCGTTGGCTTAATTTAGTCAGTTTCTTTGTTTTGTTTCTCTGTATTCCATGAATGAAATATTTCTTCTTTTCCTTCTGACTTATTTCACTTAGCATAATCCCTTCCAGTTCCATCTATGCTATTACAAATGGCAAGATCTCATCTTTTAAAAATAACTCTTATTAAAATGCCATACACACACAAAAAATCACATATCTTTGTACAACTCATTGAATTACCAAAAATGGAATATATCTATAAAAACACTCAACTCCTACTTTTAATAAGTTCACTTTTACATGTTATCTACTCTCATTTGAATCCTCCCCCTCCACTTCTAGTTTTATATTTTAAAAATAAGACAATAAAAAATGGACCAAACTCAGTACCAAAGATAGAATAACATGCACATTAGGAAAAATAAAAACTGCAAAACTGTCCAAATTTAACTTTGGACTAAATACTGAGATATTAGGTGGAAGCAAAATGCAATAGTGGGTAGGGAAAACTTACTGAAAAAAAATTAGTATGAATCTTAAGTTGATTTATTAGAAAGTAGAAGAAAAACTAAGACAATGTAGCACAATGTGGCACAATATAGTGATAGAGGAAAGAAAGAAAGGAAACTGGGATATTGGATTTAGGTAACGGCATAGTAAGAAACAAAGTGCCAAAGGTGTAAAGTGTAGAAAAGGGAAAACATTAGATAAAAGCAGTAAGAATTGAGTCATGACTTTCAGTGACAAAGGCAGTGACATACATGTTTTAGAAAAACTGGTTTGAAAGTAATATATTGATAGTTTTAGAAGAAAAGGAGGACAGGTAGGAAGAACAACTATGTAATTGTTTATAGTAGAGTCTGAACTATAAGAATAGAGGAAAATGTAGATGTGTTGAAATAAGAACAAATGTAAGTTAAATTTATATATGGGGCTGTAAAGATCAAGAACATAAAGATTAAGAATTTCAAATCAGTAGGATTGATTCCTAAAATAAATTGGTTTTGTATTAAGAGGATTTTAATTTGAAATCTAGAGTGCTTTCAGAGTGGATAAGACATACAAGTGATATATGCAGATGGGTAACTAGGAATAGCAAATGGAGGTCTAAGAGCTTAAGATTGGTGTTGCATTTGGGGTTTACATGCATAGAGACTTATGAGAATGAATAGGCTATTAATTGAGTGTATAGATGGGCAGCTTTTGAGTGTAGACATTGAAGACATAATGTTCTTGACATAAATAAAGGAATAAAAATTTATTGAGCAGTTTCTGTATGCATGCATGCATTTTTATAAGCAATTTAATTGAGTTTATTTAATGTAGATTATAGGGAAACCACTAAGAAAAAGCAGAGTGTTTGATGTAGTGCCATCTGTTTGTTTTCTTCATTTTTTGACCATCTGTTGATGTGTCCAGAAAGTGATTTTTGAATTGTAATTCATGGAGGGTTTTGCCCAAGTTTTCCTCTATGTTTGTTATGGTTTCAGGTCTGACATCTAAGTCTTTTATACATTTTCAATTTGTTTTTGTACATGGTGTGAGGGAGTTGACTAGTTCCATTTTTTTTGCATGTCTTATTCTAATTTTCCCAGCACTATTTATTGAAGAGGCTAAAATCTTCTGTACAGCAAAAGAGACAACAGAAAAAACATAAAGAAGCCTAATTGAATGGGAAAAAAATTTTGCCCTCCACAAGAGTGATAAGGGTTTAATAATGAAGATCCACAAGGAACTCACCCAACTAAACAAGAACAAAACAAAAAGAAGCCAATCAAAAAATAGGGAGAACTAAAAAGACACTTCTCCAAAGAAGAAATACAAATGGTCAACAAGCATATGAAAAATTGCTCAATGTCACTAGTAATCAGGGAAATGCAAATCAAAACCACAAAGGCACACCACCTTACACCACTAAGAATGGCCCACACCAAAAAAAAAAAAAACAGGCAACAACAAGTGGTGGCATGTATGTGGAAAGAAAGGAACACTCTTACACTTATGGTCGGAATGTAGACCGGTCCAGCCACTATGGAAAGCAGTGTGGAGAACCCTCAAACTAATGAAAAGGGAACTACCATTTGACTTAGCAATCACTCTTCTGGGAATCTACCCAAAGAAGACCTCAATGTGGGTACAAAGGGACACTTGTGCTCAGATGTTTATTGCAGCACTATTTATAATTGCAAGGACATGGAAACAACTCAAATGTCCCAAAACAGACAAATGAATGAAAAAGATGTGTTACATTAATAATTATATGTATATAATTATATATATACAATGGAATATTACTTATCAATTACAAATGCAAATTTGATGATTTTATGATAACATGGATGTACCTATAAGAAATCATATTAACAGAAACAAGTCAGAAAGAAAAAAGACAGAAACCAAATGATTTCACTAATATATGAACAACCAAATGAAAGTACACAATGGGGAGAGAGTGGCCAGGGAGGGAAGGTGGTGGGTGACCTCTGAGGATTACAATGATGTGAAAAAAAATATATATATTATTTATATAATAAAAATAAAAGCAGAGTGAATTTTTTAAAAATGAAGGAATTTTAATTTGATATTTCTACAAACTGCTACAGAACAAGTAAATGGAATTGGAGAAAGATCATTTTGCACATGAGCGAATAATTTTATGAATAATCATGAAGAAAATAAATTTTAGGTAAATGGAAAAATTTTGAAGCAGTGTGTAGGGAAACTATAGGAAATTATTCTGGCATTGAATGAAAGAATGAGAGCAGGATGAAGGGAAGTATGATTTCTTAAGAAGGAAAAATTTAAATATAATTGACAAAAACTGAGGAATCAAAGCATACAGAAGAGAAAATATTTCAAATCCATGAAAGCAGGGCCTATTCTGATAACATCATCTTGGGAAATATGAAAACAAATGGGATCTAGAATGTACAGAGGCATTAACTCTATAAATAGGAGACAGCTTCTTGGTTAGGGAAGAGAATATGAGGAAGCCTGATAACAAAGTAATCCTAAGTAATTACATCAATAGCTTATAAAAGGGCTTATAGTTTCTTCTTCAAATAGAAAGCAATAGTAAGAAGTACTGAAAATTAAATGAGAATTATTAAGGAGTGAATTGAAAGGATGGGTGGAAGGAAGAAAGCATATGTTCACTGAAAATTCACTTTGTTAGGTAGTTAATTAAAACCTAACAAATTTCTCAGTGTGAGTTTTAAAAGCATCAGTTTATTAAAAAATTTAAATGACTTCCTTCAGGTTATTTTGGACTTTTCAACCTTTTTATTTTATATGTGACAATTTTCTTCTTCCTTCTCATATATTATCTGCCATTGACTTTAGGTTGAATAATTTTATGATGTAAGAATTGTGCTCATGTGAATTCCAATTTGGTTGTTTTACTTATAAACATAATCTCAAGTACCAGCAGTTTCCTTGTATCACATTGTTGGGTATATCATTGTGATTATTTGAGCAAAAGTTTCAGTTTGCTTGTGCAGTCTTAACATTCCTTTGGATAGGGGTACTGTGGTGAAACTGGGGGACCATGGTTCCACATGGTGGTGTTGCATTAGAATGGCAGTCATTGTGCCCTGGTGGTGGAGATTTGGAGAAAGGAAGCCAAACCTTCTCATGAGGACAGATAGTGTGGCTGGAGAATGGGAGGAAGAGAGGGAGGAAGGCTCGGAGAGGAGGAGAGGGAGGAGCAGCAGGAAGGCTTGAGGCCTTGGAGCTGCCACTGCCATGTGCAGCAGCAGGGCAGGGAAGGAAGCCATGTTGTAGGCTTCAATCACCAGCCCGGGCTGGTGAGTAACCTAGGGAAGCATGTAGGAGAAACTAGTGACTTGAGTAAGTTGACTTTGAAATGTGGTACTTGAAAACTTGTTTTAAGTTTGAAACTTCAAAGCTTTGGAATTGTCTGGAGATCTGAATGGAACTTGCCGTGTTGCTGTTTTCATTGTGATAAGTCTGAAGTGGTTGCTGCTCTTGTATTGAGTGAATCTTGCTGGTTTTGGGCCACTTCAATGTTGAAGCTGAAAGAATGCTGAAGCTGTGCCTTTTGGAGGAGAACTGACGATGTCATCCAGGTTTCTTTGTGGGATTTGAATCTCCCACTTTTAAAGAAGGATCCAGATGCCATCTTGGATTTTTCATCTGACTTGAAGGTGGGACAGCCACCATTTTGTGAATGCACATGGCTGAATGAGCCATGTGCAGTTTTTGGATTAGAGACTGAACTGGTTGGTAAGATAGTCAAAAGATTTCCTTGTACTCTCAGTGTCTTTCGTTTATTTTGTCTTTTTAATGAGTAAATATATTTTTGCCTCCTCTTAAGGTTAGTGTGGTCTTGCTACTGCTCATGTGGGCTGGGACAAATCTGATGAGTGACTGAGTATAAAGGCAAGTTGCCCCACTTGTAAGTTTAGATTTCTGTTTTGTTTGTTTTCTTACCTGATTTCACATTACGTTTGTTGAAAACATTTATGAAATAGTAGTTGGATTCTTATTCTCAGGTTTATTAAAAGATTTATATATTCAAGAATAAGAAAAAGACACAGTAAGTTTATAACATACTTAATAGAAATTTATCTGGTATTTTATCTTGAATATAGTAGAATAAATGTAGCAGTTTAATTTTTCTCTGATTATGCTATAGGTATATAAAACATTGCTTTTAATGTAGTTAAATTTATATTTGCTTTCTGTCTTGCCATTTTCAGCTGGCCACTGAACACTGATGCTTCTCATACGTGAACTTAAAAAAGGGAGAAACAGCATTAGAAAGCCATGTCAATATCTGGAAGCAGGAAGACTGCTCTTCAAATATCAATGAAGAAATTTTTAATGCTTAAAGAAAGCTGTTTCCTATCATGTCTCCTCCAAATCCTGAGAAGTCCTGAGGGTAAATTTCTATTCACTCCTGTCTAGATATTCTCCATCGTTTGTTGATTACACTGTCTTGTTCAAAGAAACAAAGATTCATGTTAGGTATACATATCAGAGACTATTGTATATATGTATTTTGAGAAATCTCTCATGCTAGTTTTGAGGCATTACAATTACTCAAGTGAAATTTTATTATTTCACAGTTCAGAATATGCGACTTAAATATCTATCTATCTATCTATCTATCTATCTATCTATCTATCTATCTATCTATCTATCTATCTATCTATCTATCTATCTATCTATCTATCTTCTATCTACTCTCTATCTCTTTCTATCCCTCTCTATCTCCTCCTCCCCCTTTCCCCTTCATCCATCCATCCATCCATCCATCCATCCATCCATCCATCCATCCATCCATCCATCCATCCATCCATCCATCCATCCATCCATCCTTCCATCCATCCATCACCTTTCTATCTAATCTAGCTATCTAAAAGAGAGCACCAAGGGCCCTTGACCTGGTGTCTCTAGCTATATGTTGGTGGTGGACTCCCGATGACCACTCCTGAGCATCACTGTTGTCCTGGCACTCCTGGTGACAGATAATTGGCACTCTGCTTGACTGGTGGGCACTGACTGGGTGAAGTAGCTGGTCTTTGTGGTTACATTGATATTTTGTTTTCCTTGTGGAATAAACCTCATGGTTTTTAAATGCTAAAATCTCTTGCAACTGTGTGTGGTGGTGAAAGAACCCATTTGATTAGACTATATAGGTTTTCTGTACTTGTTTTTGTCTCCTATATGTAGTTCTGAGGTGCCTGCCTTGTGTCTGTACCTTGCTTCAGAACAATGATTTAATCATGCCTATCTCAAGTAGTTGCCTGACTTTGGGTAAGACAGTTTTTATATTTGAGTCTTTGTACTGCTTTTTCAAAAGGATTGAGTTGAGTGGTTGAATGAAGGTGGAACCAAGGCTTTGCATGATTAGGCCTGGTAAGGGAAATTGGCTCCAGGGACCAGTGACCAGCATCTGCTTTTGTACTTCTGAAGTTTTGTGGTTGAGAACCTGGGCTCTGGCAGGAAGCCTTTCTATTTGAATCCAGGTTCTGATGTTTCATGGTTGTATAACTTTAGGGAGTGATGTAACATTTCTATGTCCCAGCTTCTCCATCTAAAACTGAGTACAATATATCATATTCCTCATAGGTATTATAAACACATGTGAACATTTAGAATGATGCCTGTTTGATAGTAATGCTCAATAAATGTTGACAGTTATTCAGCATTTTGTATGTTATGAGTGATTCTTTGGTAGCTCTATCAGCTTAATTACCATGAGTTCCCCTGGGGCTTGTACATGTATTTTTCTATGTGTGTTGGGATAGTAAGTCATATTCTTTTAGAGTCAACAAGTATTTACTAAAGACTTGTGTAAAATTACCTATGCAAAGGTGTAGAGTAGATGCTCATTGCTGGTTTACTTGTCTGAAAATGTCCAAAGTATTATGAATAAGAGAAATGTCTGGTAGTACTTGGAATCCTTTCTGTTTTACTTCTGTGTCCAGAATTTCATTTTGATACTGTGAATAGCCCTGTGCAAAATGGGCAGTATTTCAGAAGCAGTTTTCAATTCTTGATGTCTTGAGGGAAATGTTCAGACACTTGGAAACTGGTTGGGAGTGGAGATAAAATGGACATAGTCTCCTCATAACCTTCGCATGCGGACATAGCCTCCTCATACTTTCACATGCAAATATCTACTCTCTCCCATCAGAATACATCTCTTCTAGAATATTTGACTTTACTCAGCTTCTTCTTGAAGCTGTTTAAAAAAATATTTTAATTATTGCTTTTATTTGATTGCATGTGCTTTTTTTTTACATCATTGTATGCCACCGTGTTACCTGCAAACTATCATATTAATCTCTTGTACCTATCCCTCCTCCAACCTTACCCTCCCCCCTTGCTCTGTACTTAGTTTTGCTGAGAGCTTGTTGGTTTTAAGTCTTACTTGTCCTTTTGTTTGTTTGCTTTTCCTGTAGTCCACATATAGGTGGGATCATTCAGAATTTCTCTTTTTCTTTATGGCTTATTTCCACTAGCATGATTCCATCTAGGTCCATCTATGTTATCACAAATGCATCAAATTTGTCTTTTTTGATTGTATAAGAATATTTCTTTGTGTAAAAATACCATAGCTTTCTTATCCATTTGTCTGTTTGGGACATTTTTTTTTCTTTCATATTCTGGCTATTGTAAATAGTGATGCTATAAACTTACACATGCAGGTCTCTATTTGAACTAGTGTTTTGGTGTTCTTTGTGTAGATTCCCAGGAGTGGTATTGCTTTATGAAATGGTAGTTTCACTTTTAGTTGTTTGAGGGTCCTCTACACAGCTTTATGTGCTAATTTTCATTCTCACAAGTAGTGTTAGAGAGTTCCTTTTTTTTCACATCCATGCCAGTCCTTGTTGTCACTCATTTCCTTGATTTGGCCATAGTTACTGATGTGAGATGATCTTATTGTGGTTTTGATTTGCATTTCCCTGATTATTAGTGATGTTGAGCTTTTTTTTTTTTTATATGCCTGTTGACCATTTGTACTTTTTCTTTGGTGATGTGTTTTTTAAGTTCTTCAATTTTCTGACTGGGATTTGCTTTGTTTTTGTTGAGTTGTGTGAGTTCTTTGTGGATCTTTGATACCAGACCCTTATCACTTTTATGGAGAGCAAAATTTTTTCCCATTCATTTGGGTGTCTCTTTGTTTTGATTATTATCTTTTTAGCTGGAGTTTTTAAAATTTTGGATAATTTTTGAGTTGTCATGGTGAATTTGTTAGGCAGCTGTTTGCTTACTGGTATTAAATGTTTTTGTATTGTTACTGTATGGAGTTTATTCTCTGGGAATTTTCTTTAATTCTTTAGAATTTAAAAAGCAAGCATTATAGGAAAAAACAATTGTCATTGTAAAACATTTGCCATATATAGGTACAAGTTGAGTTGGTATAATGCAAGCCAGAAGTAGTGGCTTAAATGAAGTAGGAATTTATTTCTCTTTTGCAGAAGAGAAATCATCCCAGGCATGTAGTGATTTCGGTCAAGGGAGGCATTAAGGAACAGGATATTTTTTAGGATGTTCCTCTTGTGTCATTGACAAAGTTATCTCACCAACACCATATCTACATTGAAAGCTACATGAGTGGGAAAGAGAGAGATGGGAATTCTTAAGAAGAATGTGATCTGAAAGTTGCAATCATTTTTTACCTTTACCCAGAGTCACATAACCATGCCTTACTCTGAGAATATACTCCTTTGTTAACATAAGTCATTAGCTCATCTAAATGCATGATATACTGTATTTAAATAAATAAATACCATAATAGCAATTAAAGAAGGGTAGTGGTCTTTTCTAAAACACATCAGGCAAATTAATAACAATCCATGAACTAGATATTTTGAAGAAATGAGAAGATACAAAAATCAGAAAAGTAGAGAATATTATCAACAGTGTGAAATATCAGGATTAGGGTTTAATATGTTATCAGATCTCTTTCTGTTAGAGTATTTGTAAATTGGAGAAAATAAGAGATAGTGATAATAAGTAATGTTTTGTTCCTGACTTGTGGAAGAAATATTGAAAAAAATTAATTTCATAACCCTTACTTGTATACTTACAAAAGACTCCTCAACATTTCAATTCATAGCTTCCCTTTTTTTCTCCCTACTTTTTTCTTTACTGAATTCTGCTTTCCATAGATTGGAAGCACAATTACTGCTTTCATTGTGCTTCCAGTCTATTTGAACTCAAACAGCTTGAAAGGTTTTAAAATCTTGCTGAATTCCTTATAAATGAAAAGTGCCAACTCAGACAATTTTAGTTAAAAACTGACTGTATCAGTTATAAAACCCAGTTAACACTTCCCATAAAGCAATATATATAATTGATACAGCTATTACTTTATAAAACTACCGATTTTGAAAGAATTTCCCTTACAGCGAGAGAATAAAAAAGGAATTATAGATAAAAACATAAATGCAATTCAATGACATACCCCCCCCCCTCCTCCCATTTTCTGTCACAGTAGTGGTATCTCACATCACTGTTGCATTAATTGTGGGAAATGTCCAAGGCTTTTCTGGCTTAGACTATTACATATAATATTGATAAACTGTAATGTGGTTTTATTTTTACCCCTTTAGTTTATCAGATTTAACTGCAACAATAGCTTCTTCTAGTTACTCTCACCCCCAAATATATATGCTGGCCTCTATATTCCTAGTTAGTTAAGATCTTATATTAATAGTAATGTGATTGATAAAAGGATTCTTTTTAAATTTTGTTTAAAACTACTGATTCTTGGCACTTGGAATTACTTGTTTCTCTCTGCTGGAACTGAAGGATGAAGAAAAGACTGTAGCCAAACTGACATATGTCTCATATTTACCATTTCATGTTCAGAATTCCCTGCTATAACACCTGTATTTCCCCTTCAACAAAACCGGTTGACTCCTTAGTGAAGGTGAGAAAGGGTATATGTTAATTTATCAGACATTTTAAGCAGACCTGGGTAAGAGATTCATTGGTAACTAAATGATCTTTTTTATTTTCTTATGTACATCCCATTTAATTACAGCAGTAGATGCTGCACAGCTTATTGACAAAGATGGATAACTTGATTACATTTTATAATTTTTTGACTTGACAAGTGTTGGCAAAGGCAATACATTAGTCTCACTGTCTAGGGCATTAAATGTCATAGTGATAATGGGGTTTGGGGCTGTGTGTTTCTGTTGGTGACAGGTTGCCACATGCTGTTCTGTGTTTTTAGACTAGTGTTTGGAAGAGATGAGAGAAGATTGCAAGGAGGTGAGAACTATATGAATCAGTTCCTGGGGTGTCCTGGGGCTTAGAAGAAAATGACTTGAAACAATTCCAACTCTCACTTCTATTCCTTCAATCAATTCCCAGCTGGGCTGTGACAGAGACAGATGATAAGAAAAGAGAGGATAACAATAAAATGCAGCCAATTTATAAAAGAAGAATTTTCCCAGAGGAAAGGAGAGTGAAAAAGAAGCAAAGGACTTGGGGGATAAAAGAACAGAGCTTGCTTGAAGGAGAGGGGAGCCCAGTAAATATCCATAAATATTCTGAAAATCAACAGTAATGGCTGTTAAGAAATTTAGACAGATGTGGTATATGGTGAAGAAAGATTTCACCATAACTCTACCCACTCACTATAGTATGCAGTATTCATGTCTTTGACAATGGCAAACTACCATGATGTGTTGAAAATGAAAAGACTCATCATTTGCCATAGGAATCTATATAGCCATTAAAAAGCAGTATGATTTGTATGTAAAAAAAGTAAGAAAAAAAACTACCAGGGAATCCCCAGTCTTAAGAAAAACTGAAAACGTGATTTTATTTTATTTTATTTTATTTTATTTTATCCTAATGCACTTAATTTTGGTAATGGCTTCATAGATGCAAATTCTAGAGTACCCACCTGATTTTACCTATTTTGAGGAAAAGGACTAGAGCACATCTTTTTCCCTTTTAGCTAATAAGCTAAAGCATTACTAAACCCATGGAAGCAGGTACATTCCTGTAACTGATAAGACAAGGAGTAAAACTGAAACATACATTATAAATGAATCACATGTATTTCTGTCATTCTCTGTATTTTGCAAAGTGAAATCAGACTTAGGTGTCATGAGATACTTTTCATAGCACTTTACAGTAGGGCACATTTGAAAATTTAGAGTAATAATAATGATTAAATGGAAATTAAAGTATATATATAAAAGGAGTTGAAGCAACATTTGTATAATATTCTTACAATGGGTTCCTGAGGGTAACAGAAGTTTTTCCTTTTTGATTTTAAGGTGATTTTCTAGCATGTGTTTGTATAAGTCAAAATATTAGTAATATCATTTCTGGGCTTCTTGACAGAAGCAAATGATAAGTGATAATTTTCTTGGATTGGTTGTAGTACCAAAGAATGACCAACTTATAGAAGATAGCAAAGGGAATAGAGGGAAAGAGTAGAATATTCATATTAAAGTAGTCAGGATCTACTCTCATATGCATAGGAATATTTCAAATATGAAGTAATTTTAGTGATGCCAGAGTCTGGATAACATTACAGAGTTTAAGGAAGTGGTTATACTCCTGCTTACTTTGTTTATATTGAACATTAATTCAAGCTACTCATCTTCTTTGCTATAAGCACAGAAAAGATTTTGTTTCTTATCTACAAACTTGTAGAGACATTAATTGACTTAGTTTTGATTCTACTTCAAAGGTTTAGGAAATGTATGATCTTTGATACAGAGATAGTCTCTGCAATTACTTCTTAGTACTTGCTTTGCACCATGAACGTTGGCTTATTTTTTATTACAAGAATTTACAATATTCTCAGCATTCTGTTTGATCCCTCACACCACACACACATATTAATATTACAATGACTAAAAGGCTTTTTATGGCTCTGTCTTGCTTAAAGTTGAGGTAGGGAATCTAGCAATATGGCATATTAATGATGACACTGGACTTGCCTCATCTCCATTTTCACAACCAAATTATCCCAAAGAAAATAACCACTGTCAGATAAATGGATGACATCAGGACAGTGACATGTTGAAAGGGATAGGAGAACTGCAATTTGACTGTGTTCAGTGGTACCAGAGCAATACAACCCAAGAAAGTAGTAACTGCTTTACAAAACAAAATAACAGATTTAGAAAGTAAAAACCTCAATGAATAAAATAAAAATTTCTGGAGAATGTCATGAGTAGACTATATGAAATGGAGGACTGAGTCACTGACCTGAAAATAATAATGCACAAGGGAAAAAATGAAATACAAGGAACAAAATGAAGAAAACTTTGAAAAGTAAGTGCAACATAACAATAATGGATATCACAGAAAGGAAAGAAAGAAAAGAGATCAGGAAGAGAGCTTATATAAAAAAGGAATAGATTTTTATAAAGAGAACAAAAATTACTGAAATTCGTATGGAATAACAAAAGACCCCATATATCAAAAAACCTCCTGACCAGAAAAAAATAAAATGGAGGTATTACAATTCCAAACTTCAAACTATACTACAAAGTCATAATAATTAAAACAGCTTGGTATTGGTACAAAAACAGACAGTCAGACCAATGGGACAGAATTGAGAGTCCTGAAATAAAACCACACATATATAGTCAACTAATTTTCAACAAAGATGTGAAAAAGCTACCTTGGAACAAAGATAGCCTCTTCAATAAATGGTGCTGGGAAAATTGGACTAAGACTTGCAAAAAAAAAAAAATGGACCAAGAAAACTCCCTTAATCCATGTACAAAAATCAACTCAAAATGGATAAGAGACTTAGAGGTCAGACCCGAAACCACAGCATACATAAAGGAAAACTTGGGCAAAACTCTCCATGAACTGCAGTTCAGAAATCCATTTCTGGAAACATCTACAGATGGCAAAAAAAATGAAGGAAAACATAAACAGATGGGACTACATCAAACTGAAAAGCTTCTGTACAGCAAAAGAGACAACAGAAAAAACTAAAAGATGCCCAACTGAATGGGAAAAAATCTTTGCCCTTTACATGAGTGACAAGGGTTTAATAATGAAGATCCACAAGGAACTCACACAACTAAACAAAAGCAAAACAAAAAGCCCAATCAAAAAATGGGGAGAAGAACTAAAAAGACACTTGTCCAAAGAGGAAATACAAATGGCCAACAGGCACATGAAAAATTGCTCAACATCACTAGTGATAAGGGAAATACAAATCAAAACCACAATGAGATACCACCTTACACCAGTAAGAATGACCCACATCCAAAGAACAGGCAACAAGAATTGCTGGCGAGGATGTGGAGAGAAAAGGAATACTACTACACTGCTGGTGGGAATGTAAACTAGTTCAACCACTATGGAAAGGGGTGTGGAGGACCCTGAAGCTAATGAAAATGGGACTACCATTTGACCCAGCAATTGCTCTTCTGGGAATCTACCCAAAAGAGACCTCAATGTGGGTACAAAAGGACACCTGTACCCGGATGTTTACTGCAGCACAATTTATAATTGCAAGGTCATGGAAACAACCTAAATGTCCCAAAACGGATGACTGGATGAAAAAATTGTGGTATATATACACGATGGAATATTACTCATCAATTAAAAATGACAAATTTGATGATTTCATAACAACATGGATGTATTTAGAAGAAATCATATTAGCAGAAACAAGCCATAAAGAAAAAGGCAGAAGCCAAATGGTTTCACTAATATATGGGGTATAGTCAAAAACATAAACAAAAGTCTTGAGGAAAGTCAAAGCAAGCTAAGCACCAAAATGAAGTGCACAACTATGAGCAGGAGGGAAAGGGGGTAAGGGAGGGGAGGAGGGGGGGCAAATCCTTGAGATTACAATGTTGTGAAATTTATATATAAATAAAAAAAAAGAAAAAAATCACATGATCATCACATTTCATTATCTATTAAAGAGTTTGTCACAAAAAAATTAAAAAAGAAATAGAAGAAAACTTCTCAAATCTGGGAAAGGAACCAAATATACAAATACATGCAATAGTAGAATACCTGATTGTCTAAATATACTTGGATGACTACACCAAGTCAGATAGTTGTGAAACAGCATAGAATTCAAGACAAAAAGATTACAATGAAGGTAATTAATGAAGTCTATCAGATTTACTATAGAAATATTCCCATTGAATTTACAACAGACATGTCAGAAAATTTCCCCAAAACTGGGGAGAATAGAATGACTTACTCAAAATACTTATAAGTAAACAATTTTCAGTCAAGTGTACTATACCCTTCAAGACTTTCTTTCAGATTATGAGGGAGAAATAAAGGCCTTCCAGATAAGCAGAAGCTGAAGGAGTTTGTCTACACTAGACCCCTCCTGTAATAAAATTATATTTAAATTGATAAGAAAAACCATAAAAATGAATAAGGAAATAGAAGCACAAAAGTAAACAGTAATAGCAAATCTTCATTTATCAGTATTAAACCTAAATGGAAATTGACTGAACTCACCAATCAAAACTTCTAGGTAGTTTCTTGCATCAGAAAAGATGGTGCAAGCTCAGTTCCAAAGGTAAGAATAAATTTATGTAACTGGTTGGAAAATAATTTTTCAAGAAAATGGGGCCCAACTGTTTTTATATCAGATAAATTAGAATTCCAAACTTCTAGTTGTAAAAGGCAATAAACAATACCAAGCATAAGTATAATCAAAATGACTATTATACAAATGACAATAGATATATTTAATGTAATATTTATTAGAATATTAAGTGTACAAAGAAATTGAGCAAAAATGTTAAAATTTGTATAGAGCCATAAAAGACCTCAAGCAGCAAAAGTCTCTTTTTCCTGGGAGGAAAAAGAGAAGCAGAACCAAATATCCTACTTCGAACTACTTTATAAAAAAAACATCGTCTTAAAATAAAAATAGACATATGGATCAATGGAACAGAACTGAAGATCAAGTATAATTGCATGTATATGAACCCATAACTCATGATAAAGGAACAATTTTCATACAATGAAGAAAGATTCCCTTTAACAAATGGTGCTGGAAAACTAACACCATGTGAAAGATTGAAGATGGGTCACTTTCTAAATTTGTGCTAAAAACATTCTAAATGGATTTGAGATTTACATATAGAACCTGCAGCAATAAACTATAAAGAAGAAAACATTGTGTTTTCAATGAGATGTTTTTGACAATAAATTCCTATGTCAAGGGAAGTAAGTAAAAGCAAGAATTAGTTATTATGATTAGCACAAATATAAAACAAAGAAACTACAGTAGGTTAATAAGACCATTTACTGAATGGGAGAAGATACTCACATTTTATATACAATCAAATGGGGTTAATATAAAAATAAAAATATAAAAAATTCAATTGAAAAACAAACCAATTAATAAATGGGCAGCAGATCTTGATAGGCAGTTCACTAAAGAGGGTATATGAAAGGCCACTAGACACATGTAAAAATACTCATCATCACTTTACAGTGAAAGCAATGGAGATCTAGGTCAAAACTGCATGAGGTAGATATTCCTGTGACAACAGCATATATTAAAAAGTCACCTGACAAGTTTTGGAGAGAATTTTGATATTACACTGTTAGTAGGCATGTAATCTAGTTCCAGTCTTTTGGCAGTGTATTGACAGTGTATAATAGAAAAGGAAATACTGTATGATCCAGAAATTCTACTCTTGGGCAAAGAACATGTAACCAGCAAGTCAAAAAATTTTAAGCTCCATGATGTTTATTGCAACATTATTTAAAAAACTAGGGCATGGCAGCAAACTAAGTATCCACTGAGAGAAAATTGAATCAAGAAGAGATAGCATATCCACTCAGAGAAATTTTACTCAATTGTAAGGAAAGGAGAAAATTGTCATTTACAGTAAAATGGAAGGATTTTGAGAGAATTATGTGTAGCAAAGCAAATCAGAAATAATAAGAAAAACATAAGACTTTATGTAGTGGCAAAGTACTTAAGAGAGTTACTGGATACTACTAACTAATGGTGGTAGGAAAAAAATAATATCAGGAGCTTGGGCTAATGGGTAAGGATAATGGAAGATTTAACAGTTAAATAGAAGCATAGACTTAAAAAAAATTCCTCATTCCAAGTCATAAAAAAATAAAGTGGAGGTACAGCCAACTGTATATGTACATCTGTATTAACCTGAGCTTGGAAATATGTATGTCCAAACATTGAAAGATGATTTGGGGTCAGTTTAATATTTTATTTCCTTAGTGGTTACAGTGATTTTGAAAATTGTATTATATTGCTATGGAGAAATATTTTTAAATTTCTAAATTTAGAGCTTTCTAAATCAGTTTTAGCACTCTGAAGAATTAGGGATGGAGGTGATTGAGGAATTAAATCTGTTTTAAAGAAATTTTTTGCCACAAAAATGTAGCTTACAGGTAATCCCTTTGGCAATAAGAAAAAGATTTACCAATAAGTTTTCCTGTTGATTTTTAGATGCCTAGATTTTATCTTTGTATGTTTTTCATCTTTATTATTAATCTTTAGGAATATTTATTTGTGCACTGGGTTTAAGATTTCCAAATATGATAAGGTAATAAAGCTTCTATAATGCAAATCCCACAAGACACACTGATGATACTTAAATGTCAGGTTTGTGTTGGGTACAAAAAATTAGTAAGACTATGATTCAGAGAAAATTCATTCTTTTCTAGAGGTATAAGCACAATTTAAGTATATTCTCTGGTTGTATTTGTGTATTTAAATATACTTATGAATAGTAGTGCTTAAATTAACAGTTTTTCTTAACTTTGGAACATTTTGTCTTCTTTAAAACTCCATTTACTTATTCCATTAAGCAAATAATCCTCCCATTTTCTCTTTCAACAAAGATTGAATTCTGACTATAAAAAGGGTTGTAATAAACACCTGTGCAAGATCAAATGATAGAGAAGTTTCACCTCTGCATAAACTGATAGGACAAAACTGAGAGAGCATATGCATGCCTCATTGTGTTTCTGAGGAAGCAAAAATCACAGTACTCACACTGGTATACTACCACATGCCATAGAGCTAAGTGGGTGAGGAAGATGCTATGGACATAATAAAAATAATTTACTATGCATGAGTCAGTTCTACAGTGCTGTGTCTAGAAGATGTTGTGCTTGGCAGAAGGGGACTGGTGGGGATAAGATTTGCAATTTTTTTCTTTAACCTCAAAATAAATCAAAAGTTGAACATGATGGTCTCACATGGCAGAGATTCTTTCATCTCATAACACATCAATTTGGGCTTGGTGCTTTTTAATGAAAGGATTCATATGTCAAACCAACTGACAGAAAATCTTTCCCAGGATCATTTGAGTCATTTATAAACTGCTAGTGGTCCCTGGCAGTTTGTTTTTAGCAGTGGTATACAGATTTTTCCTGCTATCTGAAAGTAGATCCTAATAGGTATAATTTTGCAGGTTAATTTTTTTTTGTATCTAAGAATGCTCAAAAATATTTCAAAGCAAATAATATTAGTATTATTAGTATTAGTATTATAGAATAATAGTATTCCCAGACATAAGAAATAACCACCAAATTATACTAAATAAGAATGCTTTTCTTTTGGATAGTAGGGAAAACCTATTGAAAATGCTTTAACTCACTATAACTTAGGGAAAAATCTTAAGTAATGTGATTTAGGGTCGGGGTTTATACCTTTTCCAATGTTTGTTACCATAATATTCATGACCAAGGCACCCATTATCTACACACTTGTTGGGCCTCTCGCCCCTCTTTTCCCTACTCCAGAATTCTGAGTCTCAATTTTGCTGTCAGGTTTCTAGGGTGCTTAGGTCTAACTTTATGTATTTCATTGTTTTTTATTTCGTTGCCTTTCACATTTGAGTGAAACCATTTTTTTTTTTTTTTACTTTCTGATTGATTTTGCTGAGCATCCTCTTTGGCTCCATCCACACTGCCATAATAGCAAGCTTTTTAAAAAAGATACTTAGCAGTATTTCATTACGTATATGTACCACACTTTCTTTATTCACTTGTCCCTCATTGGGCACTTTGGCTGTTTCCACATCTAGACTACTGCAAATAGTGCTGTATTGAACACAAGAATGTATATATCCTGAATTAATGATTTGTATTCTCCAAAGTTACGATATTTTTTTCGGTAACTTTCTCTTACAACACTTAAACATGCTAGCTTGAATTATGGTACTTTGGGCACATATCTGTTTTTGTTGCATTTCAGTTCAATGAACTTACTTTTGATACCTCTTCTTTTCCTTCTCCCTACTCCCACTCAGATATAAAGCATGTAAACTGAGCCTTACCTCCAGGGAACATGTGTCAGAGGAAAAACACACACACAAAGAGCTATTCTTCACTTGGCTTTCTAAAATATTAAGCCCTCAGAGAAATGGAGTGAACTTCAGAGTTTAATCAAAACAGTAGAGGCTTTGGTAAGGGAGCGATTGCCTCTCTTCACATGAGAAAAATTCCCTCTCAAGTTCAGATTCAGGAAGAACAAATAGAATTATGTGGAGAACAGAATTTGGTGGGTGACAGGGGCCCTGCTTTGGGATTAGGTCCTGGGGCCAGAGAGGGAAGGAATTGTAAAATGGGTAGACAAACTCATGGAGATTGAGGGTAAGGAGTTACCCAGGAGATGAACCATACTTTTGTTTCACGTGGGTATGACTAGTTGGCAGTAAGAGATAACAGTTAAAATTTTTTTTTATCCTTTGTACAAAAGGCTTTCTCATTCTCAGTACTCACAAAAATCACATTGAAATAGAATTTTCTGAAGTATTATTACCTGTTTGATTTCTTGAGAATTTAAGTTCTTGTTTCTGTAAGCTTTAAAATAAAGCAAGCCATTGAGAGTCTCCCACGGAAAAAGGCAGAACATCTCAATCTGCTACTTGTTCAGATGAAGGATTAGGAGATGGTATGATAGAAAATTTAGTAATCGAAGACACAAGGCAATGAAAAGCTGAGACTTATTCCTGTTCTCCCTCTCTTTGATACTATTGTATTTCATAAGTCTTTAATAACTCAGGTAGATACAAATTCAGATTAAAAAAAACTGGATATGGTCAGGTAATTTAAAGTAAATTTGCATCATACTATTGGAAATGAGAAAAAATTCTTTAGTTTTAGCAAAATAAAGACTATATGGTGAGATTTGGTTACATTTGAGTCAGTCATGTTTTTTCATTGGCTTTTATAATATCAAGTATTTATGATGGACAGAATATCTGGTATTTTCCCTATGTTCATTAATCTTTTTCATTGCCCTATGAAAAGATACCGTCTGCCACATTCCCTTACTTTTAAATAGATGGGAAAAATGAGGCTGAGAGTGATTATAAAAACTGTCCAGATGAACTGGCAGGAAGATGGTGTGAGTCCCAGGAAGGTGGCCACAGGGGAGTTACACCCAAATGTGTGTGTCTGAAAGCTATTGGTGCCTGCTATACTCTGCTACCTCCCTGCTCAGCAATTTTCTTAAGGGCAAGCTACATTTCATCTATCTTTGCTTCACCCAGATTCCCTTTTACACTATTTTGCTAAGTATCTATTAAAATGAATCTACTGAAAGCAGTATATTCCAAATAGCCAAAGGCTATTAAGTTAAATGCATAAAAATGGAAAAACCAAGTAACTTAGGAGAGCAAGTCCACCTATGAAGTGCCGTTCTCTAGGTCATAAGTTGCTTGCAACTTGATGCAATTTGATTATCACTGAAAACCTTCAGAATGAATGTTCCTTAACTATACAACATATATTTTTTATTTAAATTCTCATCTATTGTTTGGTGGAAAGCTATATTGCATCATGTAGTAAAGTGGAAAATGGTCTCATTGGATTTTCAACTGGAGTTTTCAGAGAAAGTCCATAAAGAAGTAACCAGCATAATGGAATACATTTGATGAATGTATTAGATGCCTGTCCTTCTTTCTCAAAATCCTCACTATTTGTTTAGTTTGTTACTTTTTATTTAGTATTTTCAATAATTGAGGCAACAGTAAGTAAGTCATTAAAAGACTTTGCTAAGTGAGTCTGAGCTGCTTGTGGTCAGATAGTATAATCTGTCATTTTCTCAAGCAAACAAAATACTTTACTTAGCCTGTCAAGGTGCAAAGCCTAAACTAATAATGACTTAGGCCAGCCTCAAAAGAATATATTATGGTGGACTACCATTAGCTGTTCTTTGTCTCTGCTAAAACTAAAACAAGGGGTTTATCTTAAATTGTAGCCAGAGGACTTTTGTTAGAAGAATTAAACTTTCAGATACAGACAGAAATGTGTATTTTAGGATTGAGGAAAATTGCTTCCTTGAGGTCTTAAAAAATGGGACATTTTAAGCATTTTCTAGCATTATAATTCTCTGGGAGGTAGTTTCGGCATTTTCTAGCAGAGTTCATGGTAAGAGTGTATTTGACTTGTAAAATTAAGAAGATTGTGTGTTTAGAAAGTAATCTTGTGTCCTCTGATCTTGCTTGTCATGGTGAGTCATCCTCAGAACACAGCCTTGGGGGTCCTTGCTAGACACACAAAATTTCAGGTTCTTGCTGGATCTACTCTTGAAATCTGCATTTTAACAAGATTACCAGAGGACAAGTACATACCTTAATATCTGAGCAATTTTCTTCGGTGGAAATCCTTTGCTTGTCCTTAGGGTATAATGCTATGGGTGATGCCCTTAGAGCTTATCTAAGCAGAGGTGAAAGCAAAGTTAACATTTGCTTCAGGCTTTGCTATTGCTCTCTGCTCTTTCTTTTCAGTTTAGTATTTTTAGATGCTAGTGTGCACCAAAATCCCTGCCCTTGCTCAGACAGACTGTTGGGCCTTTTCCTCCTGTTGTTGATCCAGTAGATCAGGAATATGTATGAAAATCTGCATCTCAAAAAAATTTCCAGGTGCTGCTGATACTTCTAATTCAGAACCTCTGCTCTGAATTCAGGTATTGATCCCCGGTTGACTTTGGCTTTAACTAATCCATATTTCAAAACCCAGCAAAGGCAACATTGTAGAGCAGAGGAGGTAACTCTGTTGTCTTTGGACTAGTGGCCTTGGGAAAGTTATTTGATCTCTCTTTGCCTTGATCTTTTCATTTGTGCCATGAGGATGAAGTGAGGTAATAAAGACAGAAGGGGAGAGCAAGCATTAAAAACAACAACAACAACAACAACAAAACAACAGGTAGTGCTGGGCAAACACTAAGTTCTTGTTACTCACCCTACTTTTCTCTCATCGGATTTAATTGCATTTATACTAATTGAATACTTCCCACTCTGCCTTTTATCTTCCTTGAGAGTTAAAATTCCTGTATTAAATCCTAAGCTCTAACAGAAACAAACATTTTGAGGATTTTCAAATATATTTGTTTTATTTTTATCTTGTATATGCTGTCTTTTTTTTTTCTGATTTTCTTTGTTGTTGCTGATCACCAAGTCTTCCTACACCATTAATCTTCACATTCTCTAATGCACCACTCCATTCATGTGGATTTTATAATTTCTTTCTTCTTTTTTTATTTTATAATTTTTTTTTATTTTTGGATTTTGTACAATACATGATAGCATAATTGTTGATCCCCATGGGATTACTCCACCTGACCACGCCCCCTCTGGTCTCTTGCCTCCTTTCTTTTTGTTGTTTGTCCATGTTTAGCCCCTTAGTCTTTTTTTTTTTTTTTTTTTGCCTTCATTGGCCAATATGAGTGGCCTTTGGTTTGTAGCCATGCTTCTTGTTTCTTGGTGGCTGTTCTTTCTGTTGTTTTCTGCCTCATTTTGCTGCTCCATCACAATATGTTTCAGGTCTTTGGTTTTGGGGACCTGACTCCCAGTCTTATGTTTTGGTAGAGCTGCTCCTCCATGGGGACAGTCATCGGCTGATGGTAGATCCCCTACTCTACTTTTTAGGAGCTTTGCTGTTGGGCCACTGCCATTCTGTAGGCGTCCTCTCTTTGGCAAAGGGGGTGTGCTGTTCCTTATTGACAGTATCTCTGTGCCGGGTTTTTGGTCACAGCTCCCCAGAGTGGTAGGCATAGCTCGTTCATGTTTGTTCTCACAGTTCATTGCTCTGTGATCTTGCCTTGCCCTTGTGAGTCCTGCCTTAGAGGCATGTATTTTTAGAGTCTTTCTTGCTGTTCCTCACCTCTACTGTTTCGGTGGTCGAAGCGTGTCTCGATGTACTTATTGCTGGTGTGGGCTCCTTGTAGTGGAGGCTAAATGAGAGGGGACTGTGGCAAACCCATACCCCTGCACACTGCACCCTGCTTCTTGGCAGGCCTCAGGTGTGCGAGGCCTTTCCCTGGCAAGACCCGGAAGGAAGCAATCCCTGGCCACGCCCCATCTCCGACACACAGGGAGACGAAAGCCTGTTGCGCAACAGGCCCGGTAGTGGCCAAAGTCCGAGTCCGCAGGTGCAGGCTAAAACCAGCCCATGTGGCACCCGCATGCGAGCAGGGACAGCTCCTCCAGACCCAACCCCTTGGCTCCATCCCACCCACCCTTCAGAGGTAGATGGAGCTGGCATGGGCGAGGCGTAGCAGCACTGATTACTGATGCGCGGCCACAGTAATTCCTTTCTTCTAATTGTGGACCTTATTCATTTCTATATTGCTGTGTTTATAACATTACATCTATTAAATAAATTCATTAAATTATTACTAAATTTTTGTTGATCTTGGTATACTCTCTGCAGCAGAATCGAAGCTCATTTTTGTATCCTAAGCATGTCTTACATTGTTTGGTGCACTTTACAAGCTCCTTGAATTAGCAGGGGTAAATAGAGTCGATATATCTTTAAATTCTTTGTCTGGATTTTTCTGTACAGAACTTGAGTACAAGGAGATCCTCAGCTAAGGTTTTAATTAGCTGCATAGCCATGACTTTCAGAGGAACTAGGATACCACTGTACTTTTTAAAGCAGAGAATCCTGTAGATAAATACAGTTTTGAGCATTGTGTTTAATGATTAAATAGCTATTGAAATAAAATCCCTGGAAAATTAAACAAAATTTATCAACCTACTCATGTAAAAAATTAGATATATTTAAAAGGATCATTTTCTGCAAGCTTACATTTACCATTTACTTAACCACTTTAACTTGTATTTCTTTCTATGAATCATATCACTGAGTTGCAAAAAATGATGAGGTTGCAGATACTGAAATTATAGTATGTACTTTAGAGTTGGAATAAAGTGTGTACTGTTAACAGACTTGCAGAAGTCTCTGAAATCTCCGAACTTATGAAACAATGTAAATTCTATAACATAAACCTATATCTGACACTGATGACTCTCTACCATACACAATTTATGATTGCGATAAAATGTCTTAGTATATGCAGTGTTGTAATAACATTAGATATTTTAGTTGAGGACTGAGTCAAGGCCAGATTATATTTTTTGAAAGTTGGTAAAATGCCTAGAATTTGTGACTCAAAGAGGTCTCATAAAACATATTTTGCTAGGAAGAAATAACTCTTTTTTCTCTATATCTTTTTTGAACATAGACTATTTAATATACTTTAAAAATTGTGAAACTAATAATGACCATTTTCTTTTAATAAGCATTCAATTAATTTTTTTCTTCAAAGGTGTTTCTTATTGAAGGAAATAGCCATTTAGCAACAAAATTTGGGAGCTTTTCCATAATACTTAAAACAGCATGGTACTGGTACAACAACCGACAATCAGACCAATGGAACAGAGTTGAGAGTCCAGAAATAAAGCCACACACATATAGCCAATTAATCTTTGACAAAGGAGGGAAAAACTTACATTGGAACAAAGATAGCCTCTTCAACAAATGGTGTTGGGAAAACTGGACTAAAACATGCAAAAAAATGGACCAAGACATCTCTCTCACACCATGTAAAAAAATTAATTCAAAATGGATAAAAGACATAGATATCAGACCTGAAACCATAACATACATAGAGGAAAACTTGGGCAAAACCCTCCATGAAATACAATTCAGAAATCCCTTCCTGGAATCATCTGCAGAAGGCAAAAACCTGAAGGAAAACATAAATAGATGGGACTTCATCAAACTAAAAAGCTTCTGTACTGCAAAAGAGACAAAAGAAAAAACTAAAAGAAACCCAACTAAATGGAAAAAATTTTTCACCCTCCACAAGAGTGATAAGGGATTAATAACACAGATCTACTAGGAACTCACACAACTAAACAAAAACAAAACAAGATGCCCAATCAAAGAATGAGGAGAAGAACTAAAAAGACACTTCTCCAAAGAGGAGATACAAATGGCCAACAAGCACATGAAAAATTGCTCAATATCACTAGCAATCAGAGAAATGCAAATCAAAACCACAATGAGATACCACTTTACTCCAGTAAGAATGGCCCACATCAAAAAAAACAGGCAACAACAAGTGCTGGTGTGGATGTGGAGAGAAAGGAACACTCTTACACTGCGGGTGGGAATGTAAACTTGTCCAGCCACTATGGAAAGCAGTATGGAGGACCCTCAAACTCATGAAAATGGAATTACCATTTTGACCCAGCAGTCGCACTTCTGGGAATCTACCCAAAGGAGACCTCAATGTGGGTACAAAAGGACACCTATCATTGGATGTTTACTGCAGCACTAATTATAATTGCAAGGACATGGAAACAACCCAAATGCCCCAGAACAGATGAGTGGATGAAAAAGATGTGGTATATATACACAATGGAGTATTACTCATCAATTAAAAATTGCAAATTTGATGAATTTATAGACACCTGGATGTACCTAGAAGAACTCATTCTAGCAGAAATGAGCAAGATAGAAAGGGACAGAAACCAAATGGTTTCACTACTATATGGTCAACCAAATTAAACTACACAAGGGGAAAGAGGGGACCAGCTGGAGGGGGTGGGGAGGGGAGGTGGTGGGTGACCCCCAGGGACTGAAATGTTGTGAAATATATATAAATAAAAAAAATTAAAAAAATTTAAAAAATTGCGAGCTTTTGACAATACTAAAAATATTCTACTGTATCATCCAGCAATTCATCTCCTAAGTGTCTACCCAAAGAATGTAAAAACCATCTATAAACCATCCTAGCTGCTCACTTTTTTTTTGATAAGAGAATAATAAAGGAGGTCTTATTTAAATAAAGGCTTGAAGTTGGGTCCCATAGAAAGTTGGGTCTCTTACTGGCTGGGCACGGTGGCTTGTGCCTGTAAGCTTCAGCCTATGAAGCAACTGGGGCTAGGGATCATGGTTTGAGTCCCTCCTGGAGCCTGTAGTGAGACTAGTTCCAAAAAAATAGCTGGGTGTGGTGGAGCACACCTGTAATCCCAGCTACCTGGGAAACTGAGGCTGGGGATTGCTCTAGTCTGTGGTACCCTGGGCAATGAGAGCCTGCAGTTCCATGGGCAAAAATAGCAAGACCTAGTCTCAAAAAAAAAAAAAAAAAAAAAAAAAAAAAAAAAAAAAAAAAAAAAAAAAAAAAAAAGAAAGAAAGGAAAGAAAGTTGGGTTTTTTACTAAGTGAATAAGCTAAAGTGAAAGCATTGAGAATGATAGTGCAATAATGTGGAATTAAATATAGTAGTTCTTGCTGGTGGGAATGCAAACTGGTCCAGCCACTATGGAAAGCTGTGTGGAGGATCCTCAAACTAATGAAAAGAGCTACTATTCGGCCCAGCAATAGCTCTTTTGGGACTCTACCCAAGGGAGACCTCAATGTGGGTGCAAAGGGATACCTATGCTCAGATGTTTTTGGCAGCACTATATAATTGCAAGGACATAGAAACAACCCAAATGTCCCAAAACAGATGAATGGATGAAAAAGATGTGGTATATCTATACAATGGAATATTACTCATCAATTAAGAATGGCAAATTTAATGATTTTATGATAGCATGGATGTACCTAGAAGAAATCATTAATAGAAATAAGTCAGAAAGAAAAAGAAAGAATACATATGGTTTCACTAATGTATGGGACATAGGAAAAACAACAAAAGTCCAGGAGGAAAGGTCAAAACAAGCTAAAAAACAGACTGAAGTTCACAACTTAAGGGGGTGAGGGTGGGTGAGAGAGGTAAAGATCAGGGAGGGGAGAGTCCTGGGGATTACAAAGATGTAAAAAATATATATATAATGAAGCATTTAATTAATAAAAAATATAGTAGTTCTTTAAAAATTTTTTTTTATTGATTACATATATATATATAAAACATCATTGTAAACCCCAAGGTTCTCCCACTACCCTGTTATACCCCAACACCCCCCCCTTCCTTGCTTTATACTTTAGTTCTGCTGTCAGTTTGTTAGTCTTAACTTTTTTTTTTTAACCTTTTGTTTTCCCTATATCCCGGATATAGGTGAGATCACCCAGTATTTCTCTTTTTTCTTTCTGATTTATTTCCACTAGCATGATTCCTTCTAACTCCATCACTATTATCACAAATGCATCATATTTGTATTTTTGATTGCAGAATAGTATTCACCTGTACAAATATACCATAACTTTTTGACCCATTTGTTTGTTTTGGGACATTTGGGTTGTTTTCATATTCTGGCTATTATAAGTAGTGCTGCAATAAACATTCAAGTACAGGTATCCTTTTGAGTTACTATTTTGGTGTCCTTTGTGTAGATTCCCAGAAGTGGAATTGCTGGATCAAATGGTTACTCTATTTCTAGTAGTTTGTGGGTCCTCTACAGAGTTTTTCATAGTGGCTGAACCAGACTGCATCTTACCAGCAGTGTAAAAGTATTCTTTTTTCTCCACATCCACGCCAGCAGTTGTTGCCCATTTTCTTGATATGAGCCTTTCTTACCAGTGTAAGGTGGTATCTCATTGTAGTTTTGATTTACATTTCCCTGATTATAAATGATGTTAAACATTTTTCTTGTATCTGTTGATGACTTGTACTTCCTCTTTGGAGTAGTGTTTTTTCAGCTCTTCTTTCCAGTTTTTGGCTGGATATTTTGCTTTGTTTTTGTTTAGTGTATGAGTTTTTTGTGGATTTTTGATATCAGAACCTTGTCAATTGAGTGGAGTGCAAATAGTATTTGGTTGTGTGTTTGTTTTGGTTGTCTTTTCTGCTGTATAGAAGCTTTTTTAGCTTGATGTAGTCCAGCTGTTTGTTACCTTTAGTTTTCTTTGCTTTTATAGATGTTTCCTGAAAGATATTTCTGTGGAATAGGTCATGGAGTGTTTTTCTTATGTTTTCTTCTACATATTTATGGTTTCATGTCTTAGGTCCAAGTCTTTTATCCATTTTGATATGGTTTTTGTACATGGTGTAAGGGAGTAGCAGAGATTTATTTCTTTCATGGAGCAGTCCAGTTTTCCCAGCACTTTTTTTTTTTTTTTGATTTTTTACAATACATGATTGTACAATAGCTGGTACCCATGGGAATACCTCACCACATATCTCCCCTGGTCACTTTGCATCCTTTCTTTTTATTGGTTGTCCGTGTTTAGCCCTTTAGTCTTGTTTTTCTTTTCTTTTCTGGATCTATTTCTTCATCCTTGGTGAGGGTATGATTTCTTGGGACTTGGTAGAACATGCTGTTTATCATTCCTGTACTGCTTTTGCCTTCATAAGCCAATTTGAGCACTTTTGGCTTGTATGGTTGCTTCTTGTTTCTTAGTGGATATCATCTCCATTGTTTTCTGCAAGATTTTGTTGCTCCTTCACATTATGTTTTGGGTCTTTGACTTTGGGGGTATGACTCCCAGCCGTATGTTTTGGTAGAGCAATTCCTTTATGGGGACAGAGATCAGCTGATGGTAGGTCTTCAGGTCTCCTCCTTTGGGGCTTTGCTGTGGGGCCACTGCCATTTGGCAGGCCTCTTCCCTTTGAGCAAAGAGGGTGAGCAATGCACTTATTGACAGCGTCTCTGTGCCCGGTTTTTGTTCACAGCTCTTCAGTGACATTGTAGGCATCGTTATTTTGTAGGTATCATTATTTTGTTTGCTCTCACAGTTCAGTGCTGGGTGGTTCTCGCCTTACTCTTTTTGTGTCCTGCCCAGGTGGCATAAAATTAAGGGTCTTTCTTTCTGTACCTCACCTGTTTGGTTTCTGTGGTTGAAAAAATTGTCTTGAGGTACTTATTCCTGATTAGGGTTCTCTGGAGTGGAGGCAAATCCAGAGGGGTCTGTGCCTCCCCCTCCCCACACACACACACAATATGTGTTGCTTTTTCACAGGGCTCAGATGTGCTGTGGGGCCCACACACTGGCAGGGCCTGGCAGCTCCCCAGGCTGACCCCAACTCTATCCCACCCAACCTCGAGAGGTGAGTGGAGCTAGCCAGCACCATTTGTTGAAGAGACTATCCTTGTTCCAGTGTATGTTTCTTGCCCCTTTGTTGTAGATTAGTTGATAGTATATGCATGACTTTATTTCTGGGCTTTTAGTTTTGTTTCCTTGGTCTGTGTGTCTATTTTTATATCAGTACCATACTGTCTTAATTATTATGGCTCTGTAGTATAATCTGGGAGTATAATCCATTCATTCTCTCTCCTTTTGGTCAGGACAGTTTTGGCTAGTTGAGGTTTTTTTATTCTGTATGAATTCAGCAGTATTTTCCCAATACTGTGATTCTTTTGAGTATTTGAATAATTTTAAAGTACTTTCCATCCTTGCTGAACCATTACGTTACACTCTAAATTCATCAAAAGCATACTTAAAAAAAAAAACAGCCAGATGTAGTATCTCCATTTTCCCAGCATTCCTTCACAGAAAATACAAAAATCATTTATTCATTCTGTTAGATCTAACTCTACTTTGTTACTAAATTTGTTTAGGAATTTAAAGGTATATTGGGGTAGGATTTTTGTTTTTAGAAGAAGCTGCAAAGATATTCATAGTTAGTGTCCTTCCTAAATCTCATTCATGCAAACATAGCCTTAGAAACAGTCTATAGCATGTGCAGATATATATCTATCTTTGAAGAACATTTTCTCCTTCTGTAATATTCCTGAACATTGAGGAAAAAAATATTGGTAATCTGAGCATATATAGGTGTTAATACCACTTCTGTGACCCTTATATTTGGTAGGTCAGGGTAGCCTTTTCTGAGTTGCTTGGATGATTTAGAAACTTTCTAGGGCAATATTGTATATGCTACTTTCTTTGATTTTTAGGCCTTGCGAACTAATTACTTCAACTGCTGAGCCAGTTTTCCCTTACACTTATTTGCAAATAAATTCTGTGATTTGGTGTTCACTATATCAGTTTATTTCTACAGCAATAGAAGTCTGCTGTGTCAGGCACATATTGGTTATTGAGTACTCTAGGAAGATTAGCACTAACTCCCTGCCAAGAAATTGAAGGTCTAATGAGAAGAAAGAAAGGGAAAGCAATCTATGACTTTTTGATGAGGATGTGCCTAGGGAACTTTAGGAGCACATAGGATGAGCACATAGAGTGATAGCGCAGAAATCTCCCAAAGCTAATGATGCATAAGCCAAGTCCTAAAAGTGAAGTAGGGGTTATTGAGGTAGAGAAATGAAAGAGAGTAAATATTCTAAATATTTATGACAGAAGGAAAAGCATCTTAAAATGTTGGAGATGAGAAGGTGAACAATTGAAGAAATCTTGAAGAAATAGAATCCATTTTGTATTGTTACTACAGATATAGTGTGAAAATATTTCCATAGACATGAGACAAGGCTAGAGAGATGAATGAGACTCTACTTAAGAAGGAATCAGTGTGCCTTGTAATGAGACTGGACTTTATTTTGAAGGACTTTGATGTGGGCAGAAACATGTCTGCTTTTTTTTCGGAGGGGGGGAAGGTTGCAAATTTATTGAAGTACACTTGACTCACAGTACACTGAACACATTTAGAATATATACCCTTGACAACATGTGCACATATACTCACACCCATGAGGCCATCATGGCTATCAAAACACTGCATTTTACATACACTGATCTAGTTTTTAGAAGTGGCAAATGGACAGGAGGAAGGCATTAATAGCATTAGGGATGGCAATTGTGAGGTTGTTGATAATGAAGATTTAACTAAAGTTGAGTCACTGAGGCTGAAGAGACATGTTGGACAATATCAAAGCAGAATCATCACTTGAATAATTTATTGATATATTTGAAAGGAAGGAGGAAAAAATCAGAGTGAACTCCCTTGGTGAAATGACCAAATGTGATCTTTTACTTATTTTTGGAGTGGTGGAATATCAGCACTCTGCAGATATAAAAGGGAAAGGATGAAATGGTTCAGTAGGTGTATGAAGTGGGGGGGGAGAAGACTAAGGAGGAGTGGAAAGGGAAGTTGGTAGAGAGAGGAAAATGTGGAAAAATACATTTAATGGATAGAAATTCAGTTTCACAAAGGTTAGTATTACCTTGACCTCCAATAGATTGCAATATTGTTTAATATTGCCTCTCTTCCTTATGATTCTTTGTCCTCTTATCTTTTTGTTTGCATTAGCCATTCATTTTACAAGTTACTTCTGTCTCTGATAGGTAGCTTCCCAAGATTGCTAGTAAAAGCAAAATCCTAATGTATTATTAAACATTTAAATACTATGACTTTATCAGGGCGGGGGAGGGTGTTTCTAATGTAGAATTGATTTTTTTTTTTTTTTTTTAGTTTGCATTTTATCACCACCAGTTGCCATTTGCTTTGACTTCTAGATAAGGGTGTGTTATTTATTTCAGATAACACATTTATATCAGATAACCATTAAGTTAAAAAATTACTTTTAAAAAGGGAAGCACTTGTAAAAATTTAGTTCCTGATGGCAGTCCATCAGTTTCAGGAAAACCCTGTTCTTACTACATATTTCCCAAAAGGTCTATCAAACATCATATATCTTTACTCATGTAGGTTTCTGAGAAAGTCTTCCTTGTCAACTGTGATTCTTGGTGTATAGTGAGATAATGATGTGTAAGTAGTTTTCATCACAAATTTATGATAGCTTGGGACATAATTAGGTGCTATGTTGACAAATTTGTACTTCATCCTGAAGAACGTTAAGAGTGGTGGGGATATAAGCAGATTTGATTTTTAGGTAGGTTGGTCCTAGAAACCACATAATAATCCACCTTGATTTTATTTTAAAGTGTCAGGAATTTCATTATGAACATCATTGCTGAGGCTTCTATAATTGACTGTATGACTCAATACAGATTTTCTGATTTTTTTTTTCTGCAGAAGACCTGCCTGTTTAAAAGTATTTTTCTCACCAGCCAGTTTTTATCTTCTCTTTAAGACTCTCATATATATTTGCCTTTCATCACCTGGGTGTGGAGCATGCCACAGTTATACCTATTCATAATAGGCTTTGAACAAATAATTAAGGAATGAACGCTATCCTGCTGTCTCTATATGCTCTGGGACACCAGAGTGACATAAACACTTCTACTAATGGATTCTCTACATTTAGAGTGCTGTAAAATATAGCCCAATTTGAAATAAAAATTCTATAAACTGGCACTATTATTGAATTTTTATAAGATGATAGTGCTTAGAGGTAAAAATGTGAGTTATTTTCTCAAAAAATGTTGCAACTCAAGCTTTTTTGTTAGTACATAGTTACATTAGTATGTTTTCCACCTTGTTTTGAATAGCCTTTGCACTTTCTGGGTCACTGTGGCTAACCTGAGCAAACTATTTTGGAAACTAACATTGTCACCTCTGCCCTCAGCAATCTGATGGTACAGAATTTTAAATCAAGTGTTATATACATCTTCTGCAAGAGCAGTTGTGCCAAATATTAATGTTAATTGAAAAAAATTCTCTTTGAAGAAGAAATGCTTCTTCATATGGTAGTCTAGTTCTCAACACTCAGAAGTAATGGTTATACTTGTAATTGCCTGGTGCCATGAATATGTATGACTAGTCATTATATTCATTTACTAGTATTCTCTGTAAGTGGTGTCAAATAGCATTTACATGACCCTCTGGTAAAATACCTTGTTAAATAAGGACAACCTGCTATTCAGGATAGAAGCTCAATGAGAAACAGCTATTTTACATTTTGTACATTCACTATAATTCTTTTCCTTGTAAATGAAAACCACATAACTTTGGCTGTTACATAAAATTTTAGCCTGCTATGTTCTCAACTCTTGAAATGTTTCTCATTAAAATCTCATGTGAAAGCCAGGCATATTTTAACCTAATTTCTCTCCTCCCCTTTTACTGAGAGAAAATGCAGTTGAAACAGAATAGCATAGTTAGCCAATCTGTTGAATGTTTCTTCACATCCTTCTAACTCTATTACTTACAAAGTCATTTTAAACATACTTGGAAGAGTCTCAAGCTTTGAACAAAACTTAAGTGATTTCCTTTGCTCCATTTCAAGATAAAAGGAAGAAAATACCTATTAAATTACAGAAATAAATTCAAATATTTTTCATGGTTTATAATGATTAATTAAATTTGCTTCAATCATAAATTAAATTAAATTTGCTTCAGTTCAAAGTGAATTGAATGTTGATATCACTGATAGTTTAATGTTCATTGTATATAGCAAAAATCATGAATGTGTTGTGTACGTGTGGTATCAATTTCAGACATCACTGTATGTGTACACATGTATGCATGTGCTGCTTATACATGTGTAATTTTTGATATTGTGTGATATATGCCAAGTTTTCTCCCTTTGAATTAGTGGTTTACAATTTTTTCAAGAACAAAGAATTTTAATATTACTAAATAATTAAAGTATCAATATAATTTTGATAATGGTGATTTGTAACTTAAATAAAATGTCACCCAAATCCTGGACACACCTAAACATATAAACAAACTTAGGTCTCTTTGTTCTTATATGAACTCTAATGTTATATACCAATGTTACTGCAAAAAAATTAAATAGAAAATAGATCTACCACATGATCAACAATTCCACTGACTTATGTACCCCTATGTTAATTGCAGCACTATTCACAATCAATATATTTTAAATGTAGTACATACATGTAATAAATGATTTATCTAGTTCCATTACTAACAGTGATTCATGTATTGTCTTGTCTCATATTTCAAAGCATGTTGGCTGAATCTCAGTATAATCTGCCACATGATCAAATATCCTTCCAACTTTTTTAGTTGACATTCTTTTATATATACTTCCATTTGACTAGAGTTGTGCATATTTCAATAGAATTAGTTTCCTACTCAAAGTACAATTGTCTTATGCATGAAATTATATCCTCCTAGATTTGCTACATTTCTTTGTCATCATTTCCTTCATGAGTCCATATTAGCTTTCTTTAATCAAAATCTTAAAATTGTGATGTTATCTATAATTACTTCTAATGACAGCAAATTACCTTCTGCTTTGTAGATTATTATTTTAATAGGAAAAGTTAAAAGAATAGAACTCTTAGATGAATGGGGTACAGTGGACTTTGGTGGTAGTTTATTGGTGTGGGCTGGTATGGTAACATATATATATGTTATATATATATATGTTATATATATATATATAACATATATATATATATGTGTGTGTGTGTGTGTGTGTGTGTGAACCTATAAATCACACAGTGTTGTAGATGAATGTTACTTCAATAAAAATCATACAATTTAAATAATGTAGTCATTTGTCAGAATATTTGTCCTAAGATATTTATTCAAATCAAGAATCTTCCTCCTTTTATTTGCACCCACACCCTTGTGGGGTTTCTGTCATTCAAATTGGTAGATATTCTCTATCTTCTTGCCCTCATATCACAAAGACTGTGATCCACATCAGGGAAGTTCCAATCTAACCAAAATTAACTAAATATGTTTTCTAATCTGCTGGAAAAATGTTAATTAATCTACTAAGACTGTAAGGTAAGAAACACACCTTTCTCCACCCATTGCTCAGGTTGGCAACAAAATGTTTCCCAACTGTAGTAGGCAGATATTCTCCAAATGTTGATGATGTGTTAAGTGATATATAGGAAGGCTACAACCAGGTGAGAGTTGGGGAAGGTGATCTATAAGGTACCTTAACTTCTGTTTCAAGAATGATATTTAAAGACTCCAGAGAATATATAAACTATAGCAATAAAGCTGACTTCTCACAACGAGGTTTGAGGAAAAGTATCAAGCAGTTAGAGGTGAGTAATGATGTTTAAAGAAGTTTGCTAACTGTAAATAAAAATTAATGTTTGAATGCTAACTAGCAATTGGATCTACAATAACATTTAAGATGTCTAGAAAAATGTATTCAAGTTAAGTCACTGGAAAAATGTTCACCAAAGAAAATTCTAACACTTGGGTGTGTAATTTAGAATGATGAAGAACCTTATCAACCTTGACAGAATGTCCTCTTGAAATTGAAAAAATTTGAATATTGTAAATATTTCATGTAGACCAGCAAATTATCCCTGCTGGAAAGTTTTACCATTATAGAATAATAGCCTCAGAATGAAAAAAGAAAAGTAGATTTTCAGGTTAACATTTAATCATAATAATTTTCCAATGGAAAAGAAGTTGAAATTGAACATTAGTCTCGGAAAGTTAATTTTAAGCAAAGTAATGGTTTTTAGTAACTTTTCTAGATGAGTTCCAGAAATGGGTTCTACCTATTTGTGTGTGTGTGTGTGTGTGTGTGTGAAAAATTACTCTTACAAGTATCCATGTGTTACTTTTATGTGTCAAGCTTTGTTGAACTTTAGTACCACCCAAATTTTGTCACACATGACTCTAGATACCTCAGGGAGGGTACTTTTTTTCTTACTTTTTGTGGATGAGATGAATATTTAAATCAATGGATTGACATAAAACAGAGAGGATGAGGTTCACCCTCATTATGAATGGCAATCAATTAAAGGTCTTCCCTTGAGCAAGACTCTTTCTGAGTCTCCTGCTTGCTAGTTCACCCTACAGACTTTGGATTTGCTGGTCTCCAACATTATACAAGTCAATTCCTTATATGTTCTCTATTCATATCTTTTAGTCCTATTTCTTTAGAGAATCCTGCTTAATAAAAAGAAATATTAACCCTCTGAAAGTTGATTTTACTTGACTTGTCTACTCAACCAATTGAATTATCAAAATTAATGTATTGAAAATAAATTTTTAACTTGCTAAATTTTAAATCTTTCCCTGAGAATACAAACTTTTGTCAATTATTGTGATATATTAAACTTTTTCCTGATTATGAACAAAAAAGGACTTGAAACATTAGTATGTTTCCTGTACATATGTAGCCCTCTATGATAGTATGAGAATGACTATGAAAATATTTATGTAGAAACAGTGATATGAAAGAGACTTGATTGTAATTAGTCAGGAAAATTTGTGATATGTCCACACAACCAGTGGGCCAGTATTAGAGATAATTTAAACTCTGCCAACCTAAGTTTTCCCTTCTGTAAAATAGGGATGTTGAACACAGTCTCTTGATTTCCTTGCAACACTGCTATTCTAAAGTTAGTCATTTAGTTATATCTGAGAAAAATAGAAATAATACCACATTCCTTAGGACAATGCCCAGCATACTAGTATTCAAATTCTAGTTTGAATATAAATGCAAAAATCTATAACTTTTCTGAAGTTTTCAAGGAAAGGGAAATAATGACTAAAATTTAATCATTAAAATATTGAAAGTTCTCTGTTTTAACCACCCCTAATTTTAGGCACTTGAAAAATTATACATAAACCTGAAACTTTATTTCTTCAACATTTAGGTATCACTTATTCAATTTAATTTTTTAAATTTAATTTTTAAAAAATTGACTGCATATGTATATTATATGTAATATATATATAACATCATTGTCTTCCTGAGGTACTTTTTGTTTTACATAGCTGTGTACCTGAGGTATAGTACCATGAGGTACTGATATGTTGAGTGTAGGCAGAATCACAAGAAATTTCTTTTGGTTTGATAACTGTCTCACTTGTACAAATAACTGAATAATTGCCATTATTGTATGATGAAATATAGACTCAATTATTTTTATTTATTTTTTTTGTGGAAAGAAACAAGTTACAAATAGGTATACATATTGCAATACCGTAATTACAAAATTTAAACCATTGCAAAATAATATATTTACTCATATGTGTGATTTAAAAGTTTCAAATACCACAGGAATAATAAACATCGAATCCAGTGTGCTGATTATTATTTCTGGGAATGCATAATGGGGACTAGGATAGAACAGATGTCCACAGAGAATGTCAGCTATTTCTGTGAAAGTTGATTTTTTTATTTAACTTTTTTTGGAATGTTGCATATATATACATATTACATTATTGTGTACCCCAGTGTTTTCCCATTTCCCTAACACCTGTTAACTATCCTGCTCTTTTGTGCCTTTCACCTCCTCTGCCTTCTTCCCCTTCCTCCACTCTCACTCCATCGTTCAGCCCCATTGGTTTTTTTCTAATTTTTCTTATTTGTTTTTCCCTATATCCATCATATAAGTGAGACCATCCTGTATTTCTCAGAGTCAATTATTTTTTGTAAATCTTTTATCTTTTAGAGACTAGGTCTCACTATGTTGCCTAGGGTAATCCAAACCTGTGAACTCTAGTGATTCCTAACTTCAGTCTCCCAGGTAGCTGGGATTAGAGGCACGGGCCACCCAGCCTGCCTTGTATATTCTTTAAGTGATATGTTTCCAAAGATGACATCTATAAAGCTATTGCTAACATTGCCCTCAAACAAGCTTTCCATCATTAGTTCTGTTAGTACCTGCTACACTAGAGCTATTTTAAAAGTAACTCATCCTTTTTCTATATCCATTAATACCACTTTATTTAAATCAGGATTACTTAAACCCTTTATTAATAAAGGTCAGAATTGCCCAAACCTTGCCATAATCTCATGGTGGATCTAGTTATAACTCACGTCTCCAGGCCATATCAGTTAGCCAGTAAATTGTTTTCTGCATTTTGTTTTATCCAAGGATTTTGGGTACTAAGTTCATCAGATCTCCTAATGAGAATTTGTTTACTTTAGTGTTTTCCTCGGCTTGTCTTTCTCAATAAAAGATATTAAGAAATTTAACAATATTTTTATGGAAACATAGATGATAGGGATTAAACTTCCCAGAGAAAAATATAATTACCTGATTTAATGTGCAATATGTCATTAGTGATTGCAACAATTCAATGATTCTCCTGGGGAAAGCTTCTTTAAGCTGCCTTTGTAGGCCCAGTTCTACCAGGTGCCAAGAAGTGTTGTGGGAAAGCAATATAGCTATAGGAATACTCATACAAATTTAAAAATGTCAACTCAATCCATTATTTTCTGTATGTACCAGTAATTTCTTGATTTTGACCAAATACAACTCATTGAATAAACCAAATGCATAGGAATTGTTTAATAAAAACATCACTAGTGATTGTAGACTGATAGTGCTGTTTACTTGGAAATAAAATCCCCAATGAATTTTGACAAATTGAACCCAGTAATAGAAGAAAATAATACATCATGACAAAGTGGGAATTAATTCATGAGTGAAAGCATTGTTGAACTTAAGGTAATTAGTTATCGCTGTTCACCATAAATTGAAATAATGGTTAAAATAACCTGACTATAACAGTATCTGCAGTAAAAGAAAACTCAATATCCACTTAATAACAAAAAATAAGCTCTCAACCAGCTTGGAACAATAATGTATGCCAACATCATAATACTCTAGCTGACCAACTCACATAAGGTCCCATACTCATGACTGAAATGCTTAAAATATTTGTCTACAATCTGGAGCAAAACAACATGTTTATACTTACCTGAGCTATTTATTGTAGTATTGGAAATCCTAGTCAGTGAAATTAGGCAAGCAAAAACTCAAAAGGGATTAAAATTGGAATAAAAAGTACAACTGTTATTGTTTGTAGAAACATGATAATATACATAGAAAATCTTTAAATATCTACGACAAAATTGCAAAAATAATGAGTGTAGTAAAGTGATAGGATACCAAATCAATTCTCAGAACTCTGTTGTATTTCCATGTGCAAAAATGAAATAAAGAGAAATTAAGCTAGTGAACCTAAAAAAGGTGATGACTGGGAGGCTGTATCTGCACATGACAAATTCAATAAAAGGTTAATTTCCAAAAATTATAAAGAACTTAAACAATTTGGCTAACAACAAAAATTTCCAACCTGAAACTTCTCCAATGCACATGGCCCACCAGTATGTGAAAAAGAAGAAGTGATGATCAACATCAGGTGAATAAAAATAAAACCATGAGATACTACCTCACACATATGAAAGTGGCCACTCTCAAAAAGACTAGAAACAACAGGTGTTGTCAAAGATATAAAGTTACAATCCCAGTAGAAATCTACAATGAAAATTTTGGAAATTGATTAAACTAATAATAGAAATACTGCATGATTTGGCAATACCACCTTTACCAAAAGAATATGAAAACACATGAAAAAATTCTATGGAGCCTTAAGTTCATAACCCTGTTTGTAATAGCCAAGACATGGAAACAACTAAAAGAGTCATTGATGGATGATTAGATAAATAATTCCTGGTATGTCTTCAATGGAACAATACTCAACTATTAAAGAAATAATGTCTTTTGCAACAATATGGATAGAACTTGAAAGGATTGATGCTAAATGAAATAAGTCCAACAGTGAAAGACACTTGCTGTATAGTTTTATTCATTTATGTAAAAATAAATAACCAAAGAAAACAAACTGGAAATGCACAACAAATAAAACAGACCCAGAAAAATTAAGTGGCTAATGGGGCAGAATAGGATTGGGGATGGAGAAAGGAACAGGATGGGGGGGTAAATGTGACAGTGAAGTGGCTTTGGAACTGGGGTTGTGGGTGAGTGAAGCCTGTGCACAGAACTAGGTGTGAAGTTGTGACCCAGGAATCATACAGTTTCATAAACAAGTAGTAAGTTAGTAAATTAAAAAAAAATGTGATCTGTATATACATATAGAGAAATGTTTATATCTCCCTCTATATGTACATATATACACACACATATGCACACACAAAATCAATGGACTTTACTCAGCTATGAAAATTGTTCTTGCCTTATATAACAACAAAAACCTTTCTATAGTTCTCATAACGCACTGCTAAACCAGGAAATATTGTATATTAATGTTGTATTGAGTTTTTAGCCTCAAACAAATGCCCACCTAAGTATTAGCAACTTTTATTTTGCTGATATATTCTCAGGTAATTGAGTATACATGACTAATGCCTATTGTAGCATAACTGAATCATAACTTGGTGATTTCAGTGCTTTTCTTCATGTTTACATATTTTCCCTTTTGTTAAAGAAAGTGCTTCTGGATATTCTAATATTCATGTTTGATTTGTTTTGTATCCCTATCTAGTCCACTAAATAAACTATTAAATTATTCAGAAATTCAAAAAAAAATTGATACAATTATACTTAATGAGTAAGCAGATATTTGTTAGAGCGACATATCTGATTATTAATGACTTACACATATGTATTATAAACTACCTCCCCCAGCAAAGGAATATTCTTCTAAATGAACTCAGTTATATTTTCAATACTCTTCTACAATAGATCAGCAGTTGTGTTAGATATAAGCAAAGATTTTGAAGAGAAATGGATTTGGGGATACAGTATTTTCAGGTTTGTATACATTAACACTTTTGTAAGAGACTAGTTGGTTTCACATATCTAAAATTCCAGTTTCCCAGGGAAAAAATTTCTGTGAGTGTTTTATTGTTCAGGTTATGATGGCTTTCCTTTATGGGATATATGCCAACCAGATGGTCCATAGTAATCTAGCAGAAAGGCAGCTGGACTATACTTGCTTTATATATGTGGGTTAGCAGCTATGCAAAAGGGATTTGTTGTTTTGCACTTTGAAAATGAAGGCAAACATATCTAAGGTATAGCTCATATAACTGCAAATGAGCACCTTAGGCTTTAAGCTCATATAAATGAAGACAAGTTTTAGAATCAAGTCATATGTTTGCTAATGGTGTGTTTTAACTACATTACCTCCACAGGAAAAAGCATCAATAAACAACAGCCTCATATCAGTCAATCATGTCATATTTTTATTTTGTTAAAACATACTGCATGATATATATCTGAATTCCAGGAAAATATATTCTTACTACATTTGAGTAAAATTTCTACTCATGAGTAATTATTTCACATGTTCATTTTTATTTACTATCACCTAATAACTAATAAGGATGCAAGGGATAGCAGGTAATGTGATACTTGAGGGAATAGGTTTCAGAGTTCTGATTATACAAATAATTTTGTTTATAATTATTTGTATTGGGACGTCTATTAGCTCTCAAATCTTGTGAGGACAAAAATTTAAAGGATAATGAAAAATTTCTGTGCATATCTAGATTTATGGCATTTAAATACTCTTCAAATGAGGGACTATAATTTAAGACACTTAAAACCTTAAAATTTGAATATATGCATATGTGTGAGAATTACCTGTGATATGGGTTTAAAATATAAAACACAGATTCTGAAGCAGTTGATTTAGAATGAAGTCCAGGAATATGCTTTAACAAGTATCCTTGTAATTCAGGGAGTTGAAATTTTATCATTCATATTTGAGAAGTAATATCAATTGTTTTACCATTCTGTTTGCTTGTTAACTTATCTAAATAGCTGTGTGAACAAAGAAAAACAGGACATAGAGTTAGAAAATTGGATAAAAGATTTATTAGGTGGCAATATGAAAAAGTTATATAAATTGTTAAGTCAGATGATGTATAGATGAGTGGAAAAAATGAGATTTTGTAATCAGTGGGGTGTTTACAAATTCAAATTCTGATATGACTAGTCATATGTTCTAAGGGACTTTGTTGGCATAAGCATCGATTATCTTTTGCTTTTTAAGGGTAATACTAATTCTATAATAGATAACTCCTAAACTTTCAGTGTTTTATGAAATAAAGAAATGGTAAGGGAAAGTCTCTGTACAGCTGTTTAGGGATCTGAATGTTAGTGTCTCTGACATCTAGCAATCTAGCAAGTAAATTCTCAAGGTCACCCTGGGCATTGCCATCTAAAGATTGAGAGAATTGAGACTCTTACAAGTGATCACTAATGGAGTTGCATAAAAATGGAAAACTAGACTGTAGTTCTCTGAGTGGCTTGTGAGTGGCATCTACAAAATCTTTAAATTGCCTGTAAGTCTTAGTGAACTGATCTAAGTGACCACTATTGTCTCCAATTGCCTTGCACATTATCACTAACATACTATTCGTGAGGCAGTCCTTCCAATTAACAGAAGAAGCAACCTCAGAAAGAGAAAGATATATTCATTTTGGAGCTTGCTAATTTTAACAAGGCAGAAGGGAATTATGTTGGAGATAGCTCCTTGGCAGTAATGCATAATATTATGCTGAGAGGCAATGGAAAAATATTTGGGTTTACATACATACATAATATTTAATTAATGTTTGTAGTAGTTATAGGGATCAGTGAGGTCAGATATGAAATTAGTGCACATAATAAAAGAGTCAAGAATCTTAGGAATAAGTTACAGAAAGAGGAGAATGAGAGACATGACAGCAGGTTGCAGAGACAAGACAAGAGCAACCAAGAGTTACAGCTTCTAAGAGAGCCGAGGAAGAGCCAGCACATGAGGCAAATAAGAGATAGGTGATAGGCTGGGCACAGTGGCTCATGCCTGTAAGCTTTAGCCTATGAAGTGGCCAGGGCTAGGGATCGTGGTTCGAGTCCCGCCTGGGGCCCATAGGAGACCTAGTTCCAAAAAAATAGCTGGGCATGGTGGCGCGTGCCTGTAATCCCAGCTAGCTGGGAAGCTGAGGCTGGGGATTGCTTGAGTCTGTGGTACCCCAAGCAACGAGAGCCTGTGGTTCCATGGGCAAAAATAGCAAGACCTAGTCTCAAAAAAAAAAAAAAAAAAAAAAAAGAGAGGTGAGGTGATGATCACTTTCTATACCTTTTTTAGTTATGTATGGTTCTGTTGATGTTGGAAAATTTTCATTTCTGGTGTGGAGCATCTCTAAATGATCCAACCATTTTCCTGTGAAATGTGACACCTCCCAAAATTCTTTGGAGAGAAATGGGTGTGGGTTCCTCATTCTCTGACTCTCAAGGTCTTATAATAGCAGTGTGGTTTACAGCCCTGTAGAATTCCACATTTACTACTTAAAGACATTCTTCTTCCCCCACCCCTTTGTACAAGATAATATAAACATTTAAAAAACATGAGGATACTTGAAGGATTTCTAAATTCTACCATGCATGGGCAGCAAAAATGTATCAGAAGAATACAAAAATGCTAATTCAAAGATGGAATGTATATAGATGATGGACTACTACTCAGTGATCAAGAAAGATGAACCCATATCATTTGTGGCAATACTGACAAATGGAAGGGATTATAATAACCAAAATAAGCCATAGATAGAAAGATAAATACCAAACAAAGAGTTAAAGACAAATTTGAAAACCAACCCTTGAAAGCTGACCATAGAATGAAGACATTCCAAAGTGAAGGGGCAAGAGCACAGTGGACTGTGGTGGAAGACTATGTATGGGTGCTTTGGTGGTTGGTGTTCTTTGGTGACTATACCTGGTGGAGAAAATCCCATAGTCCCTATAAAATATAAATATGCAAACATGTTACATGGTACTGAAACTGGGGCCCTGCAATGTGGACTGCAGGGCAAAATGGAACCTTTCCTAGTGCTATCTAAGGGGCAGGAATTGTTGGGAAAAAATGTGGTTTTCCCCACTTGTACCATAAGTATCTGCCTGTAGGAAGTCCTTCACTCTGGCAATAGCTGGTCCAAAATGGTCCAATCAGAAAGGCACAGCTAAGGTGGGGGATGTGACTGGGGATAAAAGGAAGGGAAGGGGTCTTCTCAGAAGGTCCAGACTCTGCCCACTCTGTGCCTGGCCTCTGAAGAAGTAAGAAGCAGCTAGAAGTTTTTCTAGGAACTCTAGACCTCTGATGAAGGAAGTTTCAACCAGAGTATCCAACCTGTCTCCAGTTCTGTTGCTGAATCCAGCTGGAAGTAGCACCAAAGGCCCAAAGGCCTTAGGCTTGATGTCTCAAAGAGTTGGTGATGGTGGTGTAGGTCACTAACACACAAAGAGCTATGTCTGATCATCTGGCACTGCCTCTTTATGCTGCTGCCTGTCTTTGTTTCTGTATGACACAGTGTCTGGTGCTATCCATTAATTTTGACCCTCAGACTGCAGCTGCAGCAAAGGCTGCTGCAGCATCATCCCAGCAGTTGTGCCTGTGAGCACCTCCAGCTGTGGTGAGTCCTGTCCTGTACTTGCTGGTGTGCCATGAACAAGGCCTTCCTTGGAAAGACGATGCCAACTTGTATAAATGACCTTTACCTTGGAATTTCTGAACACTGTGGACATTACCTAGGGTGAAAGAGAAAGTCATTTGTGGCCTTCTACCATTTTCTCCTCTTGCTAAAGAGGTCCCTTTAGTGAACACTCTTACACTACTGGTGGGAATATAAACTGGTCCAGTCTCATGGAAAGCTGTGTGGAGGACCCTCAAACTAATGAAAATGGAACTACCATTTAACCCAGCAATCGCTCTTCTGGGAATCTACTCAAAGGAGACCTTAATGTGGGTACAAAGGGACACCTGTGCTCAGATGTATATTGCAACACTATTTATAATTGCAAGGACTTTGAAGCCACCTAAACATGCCAAAACAGATGACTGGATGAAAAAGATGTGGTATATATACACTATGGAATATTACTCATCAATTAAACATAACAAATTTGATGATTTTATGATAACATGGATGTGCTTAGAGAAATCATATTAGCAGAAACAAGTCAAAAATAAAAGACAGAAACCAAATGGTTTCACTAATATGTGGGATATAGGGAAAAAATAAACAAAAGCCATGAGGAAAAGTCAAAACAAGCTAACCACCAAACTGAAGCACACAGCTTCAGGCAGAGGGGAAATGGGGGGAATGGTGGGGAGGGTGGGGGGTGAATCCCTGGGATTACAATGATGTGGAATTTATATAAATAAATTAAAAAATACCTCGGTAAATCAGAAAACAGGAAAAAAAAGAGGTCCCTATATTGATGATCCCTGAGCCTAAGTGGTCATGAAATTGCATCATGGGTGTAAACCCACAGACAGTGACCTATTCTCTGTTGGTCACTGCCCTTGGATGACTAGAGCACTCCTATAGCCCCATGTCGTTACTTTATTTAAAAATATTACAAATGACATGGAGATTATGGAAGACTAAACATAAATCAATGCATTACTTACTCTCGTGTAGATTTCATGGAAGATTATGTTGGGAAGAGAACACATGGAATATGAATTCTTGTTACAACAGGAAGGGAAAGGATCAATAGCATGTTGATAATATATCTTTGCAAAGGAAAAATATTTTGTATTAGAGATAGGAGAGAAGATGCAAAGCTAAATGTTGAGAAAAACTGAAATGGGAAGTTTGTAGTTGGTTTCAAAGATCTTCGAGTCATTGGTAGAAGCATGTGGGCTTGTGAAGCATCTCAAGTCAGTTGAATTTGTAAGTGGAGAACAAAAACCCTGCAATGTTCTGCCCATCAGTGGATGTGTCTAAGGTCTTCAGGTGGTAATATTTCCTCTTACTGGCTCCTGGACTTCAGACTCAGTTCATCTGGGGCCTGGGGTTGAAAATACTCAAAGGCAAAAAAAGAAGTTTTGGTGTTCTTTTAAGGCTTATGAAATTTGAAGAAGAGGATGTGGTGAATATTATTCTGGGGATACTGTCAGAGAAGCAATCAAAACAATTTTCAAGTGAAGTAGACACTGGACTTGCATGACAAAGCATCAGACCAATAGTCACAAACTAGCTATAAAAATGATTCTCTCCTTTCTTAGCTCCTTGCCTTTATTTAGGAAAAACAGCTGTCAGAAAGAAATCCTTGATTAGAGAAAGGATACTACTTATCTATGCTTGGATGTCTTAAATGACTGAGAGAAAGGCAGATTGCTTTATGAAATGATAACTGAGTAATGTATTCTAATGCTGCATTTGGTGTAAAAAGATATTTCTAATTTTTCTTAGAGGGTAATTCCTTTTGTCTTGAATCACGAATGACAGATATATGTCTATTGGACAAGTTTTTGCATAGTTTTAACTGTAACGGTGTTTTCTAAAATAAAACCAGTTATATTTCTTACACAAAACTATGATCTCTGACTGCGTAAAATGACTAGAAAAAGCATGACTTTTAGCTATTTACAATTTGCAATTTAGCTGTATATATATTTTCTAGAATTCAAGATAGAATAATTTTTTATTAAGGTATCATTGGTTTACAATACTGTTTAAGATTCAGAAACATAGCTTCTTGCCTCTTCAGGTGTGTGCTACCAAACCACACATGCCATCAAGACAGCTCTGGTCCCTCACCGCTGTCCATTTTGCCCCCTACCTCATCCCTAACCTCCCATCCTTCCCTCTTGGTAATTTTTAACAGTCAGATAATACAGGTTTCTTGGGGGGGGGTATTTTGTATTTTTCTGATTCTTTATTATGCTTATCTATATCCCACATATGAGGGAAACCATCTGTTTGTTATTTTCTCCTATCTTAGTTTTTCTTATGAAAATCCTCTCCATTTCTATCCATATTATCACAAATGGCAAGAGTTCATCATCTTTTAAGAACTAAGTAATATATTTTTGTGTATATATATGCACCATTTCTGTTTTGGGGACCTTAGGTTGCTTCGATAACTTGGCTACTAAAAATAATGCTGCATTGACTGTAGGAGAGCATATGTTCCTTTGAATTAATGCTTTTGTATTCAATATTAAAACTTAAGTACATATGGTCAGTTCAGGAGACTGCAGAAAAGTATCACAAGCGAAAACTGTCATCTCACATTCTCTTCAAGATACCACATTACATAGGTATTACAAAGAATATTGTATAATCATATTTATTAGCATTATTAGTACATAATAGTACACACATGGACCATTTATCTTTCGATGTATTTAGTTTGACTTTGTTAACATGACACTCAAGCCCTATGTGAAAAAATTTTAATCTCCAATAACTCCATCATGTCTGCTTTTATTAAAATAGCATGGTCAATCTAAAGATGAAATAAATTTCAGTGTCAGTTATGACAGAGCAAACTAAGTCTAAAATGGTCTGTAACTTGTAGGACACAGTTAGGAATTTAGAATGAAGACATATTCTTCATATATTCTTCAAATATCCTTATTCGAAATGAAATCAGAAGTAAAACTATGCAATTTTTTTTAGCTGTTCAGTTTCAGGATGTGTTTTAACCATTTAAATAGTTTTCATAGAACAAGGAAGCCAATTTTATAGAAAAAAAAGCAAGCATTCTAATTAGTTGGAAATGAGATAGTGGAAGACAAAGACAAATTTGTTAAATGATAATGGCTCATTAAATGACCCAGGTAAGATATGTTTATTATTATAATATATTAATAAGATATTATCTTTAAGATATTTGGAAGAAGAAAGATTGAGCATTGTAATATAATGTTATTAATGGCAGATGTAATGAATTTACTGATTTTTCATGATTTGTTTTCTGAAAAAGAAATATAACTGGGAATTCTTCAATCTTTTCTTTTCCTCTATATATTTTTTTCTTACACTAACATTAAAATCTTGAAGGCAAGAACTTATGTAATTTACTTTTTTATCAAAGAAATAACCCTGAGACATTTTCTTCACTCTTTAATTTTCTGTCTTTTGCAGAGTTTGTAAAAGCTATCCAAATACACTTTCAAATACACAACTAATTGGTACCCTTCTTGGCCATCTTAGTAGTGTGACCAAAGATTAAGTGGTGTGGAGACTAGATCCGTCCTACACTTAGCATCACTCTGAAGGTCAAAGCTGAGTTATAGTGACAGATTGAATTTGTCAATGCAATCACAGTTTTCTAAATTCCCAAAGCAAAGTCCCAACTTCTCCAGGAAGCATTAGAGTTGCGACTACTCTGAAGCAAATTCAGAGAATGGAACCTGGAAAAATGTGCTCTAAGAGAAATTACCAAGATTTGATCCCACTAAACAAAGGAAAAGAATTTCTGGTAAGAATGAGGCTGGCAGGCAGGCAGGGAATAAGAGATGATTGCCCCTCATTGGACATTCTTTGATGGAAGAAAGGATACAAAGTACTCCATGATATTTTAGTATATGTTCTAGACTTCCTGTCAACAAAGCTTAAAACTTGGGATAACTATGTTTTTAGTTACATAAGGAATAAAGAGTAATTAAAAGTACATATGTGAAATAGGGCTGCAGAGATTTCAAGGAGATAAGCAATTATTTAATTAATTTAATTTGATTTGAATTATAATGCATTTAATTAATAAATATAATTTTTATTAAGTAATTAATTCAAATTGTAAAAAAAATTCTTTCAATCTGCATAGCTTTGTCCCTCAGCACCGTTACTTATATGGTAGGCATATACTGAATATACATAGTTCAAACACTTGATATATCTCATGGTAAAGTTTAAGATTTCTTGACTATTGATAAATACCCCCCAAAAGCTTTGTGAGTCACACTTCCAGAATATAACAATATATGAAAATTCCCTTTACTTACATCCTTACTAAACCATGTACAACTAGTCTTTCTCATTGACTTTGATTTGTAGTCTTTTAAAAAAGTGTTATCACTTTTTATTGAGGTCGCATTGATTTAGGAGGCTAGGTTTCCATCTCTTCAGATATCGGGAATCATGCTGCACCACCACTAAAACATTCATGTCCTTTGGGTGCCTTACTCCTTTTCTGCAATCTCTTATTCTCCTTCTATGGTTGCTCCAAATCTGAAGTAAGATTTCTAGATCTAGAATTTTTATTTTCGACTGCTCCTTTGTCTTATTTCTTTATATTCCACATATAAGTGAATTCTTCTGGTATTAGTCTTTTTTAAAAATTTCTACATAGTATTATCCTTTCAAGTCCTTATAAATGGCAAGATTTCATCTCTTTTATAGTGTACACATTCCTTTGTATATCTTCTTGATCCACCCCTTTGGTTGTTGGACATTTAGTCTGGTTCTTTAACAAGCCTATTGTAAATTGTCCTGCAATGAACATATGAGTGCATATACCCTTAGATTTTATGTGTTATTATTCTTTGAGTAGAGAATGAGGAATGGGACTGCTGGATCATAGTGAAATCAGGTGGCAAGACAGACAAACCGGAGTGCTTACCCAAACCTACAAAGGTAGCAATGGTCCTTTAAAGTCAGTCACATACCAGGTTCTTCCCAGCCCAGGCATGCAGTAGCAAGACCACCTAAACCTTAAGAGGGAGGCAAAAACGAATTTAATAATAAAAAATAAAAGACAAATGAAACAAGAGTCATGGAGGGTACAAGGAAACCCCTTTGGTAATCTTACCACACAGTCCAGTCTCTAGTCCAAAGCATGAATAGCTGCAGCAACCATGTGCATCCACAAAATGGTGGCTGCCCCACCTTAAACCAGATATAGGAGTTAAGATGGTCCCACCACTCCTTCTTCAAAGACACAGCTTCACTCACTCCAAGCCAGAGGAAGCCAAGATGACATTGTCAATCCTTCTCCAAAAGCAGAAGATTCAAATCCAATACCAGGATGGTGTCATTAATTCTTCTCCAAAAGGGACTGCCCCAGCGTTCTTTCAGCTCTAGCTCCACAGTGGCCCGGCATCAGCAAAACTCACTTGATACAGCAACACTGCAAGCCCTTCAGGCATCTCACATTGAAAATGGCAACACAGCACTCTCCTCAGTTCTCCAGAAGGCTTCCAAGCGTCACAGTTTCAAAATTAAACCAAGTTTTCAAGCACCACATTTCCAAGACAGCTCACACGGCTCACAAGTTTCTCCAACATGCTTCCCGGGCTCCTCACTGGCCTGGGCTGGGGATGGAAGCCCACAGCTTGGCTTCCTTCCCTGACCTGCTGCTCCACATGGCAGCAGATCTCCAGCCTCCCTGCTGCTCCTCTCTGCTCCTTACTTCTCCGTTCTCCTCTCTGTCCTCTTCTGTTCTGTCCTCTACTCTTTCTGTTCTTCCCTTCTCTTCCATTCTGTTCTTTACTGTTTTGTCCTGTTCTGTCTCTTTCCCTGTCTTTATCTCTGTCCTCTCCCTGATCCCTTAATCCTCTTTTTTCTCAAGAAGGCTTAACTTCCCTTCTCCAAGTCTCCACTCACCAATGTTAACAACAAATATTTTAATGCATCAACACCAGTACTGGGGGCTACAGCCCCCTAACAATAGGGCAATTTATCTCATTTTTCAAATCTCAATTTTCTTTTAAAAGCCTTGTCTTTAATAATGAGATGAGCATAAGAATGTATTTGAAGATACTGAGTCATAAAATGTTTTTAAGTGCAAACTAGGGTTGGAATAATTCTAATGTCAACCCTCACTGACTGCATAAACTAAGGGTAAATAATTTAGATCTTTGTTCCCTTATCCTTTTTTAATTTTTTTTAAATTTTAAACTATACAGTTTATTTCAGGCTTAAAAACGTATATATAAAAAAATTAGGATACAACAAGATATCAGTATGCAAATTAGGACACAACAAGATATCAATATGAAAAATATTACAAGTTTTAAAACTTTAAGACAACTTGAAATTTGAATACAATAATAGAAGTAGCAAATGGGGATGTTCTCCAATATCCTAGTTAGGATTTTTTTAAAAATAATTTTTAAAGGTTTTTTTGTGGGAAGAAAGCAAGTTACATAGATGGGTATACATATTATAATACCATAATTACAAAATTATAACCATGAAAAATAATATATTATTTACTGATGTGTGATTTAAAAGTTTCAAATACCACTGGAATGGCAAACATCAAATTCAGTGTAACGATTGTTATTTCTGGGAATGTATAATGGGGAATAGGATAGAAGAGATATCCACAGAGATTGTCAACTATCTCTGTGATGGTCCCTTATCCTTTTTTAAATATGAATTCACTAGTCTATTTTTTGACAAGTAATCATCAATTGAATATTGTGCATTAGATCCTGTTTTTGAAACTGGGGATATGGTCAAATTCTGCTTTATCATGAAGCTTGTATTCTTCACAGGGAAGAAAGATAAAAACAAATAATTGTCTGAATACATCAAGTGACTGAAAAACTAACACTAAAGTCAATACATAATCATTAAGGTGGTGGCAGTTGTGTATTGTGTATGGGTATTATATTTTTTTCTTTTTTTAAGAATTAACAAAAGGCCGAGTATGGTGGTGCATGCCTGTAAGTGGCAGCCTAGGAAGCCGCGGCAGGGATCAGGGAAAGCAGTTCAAGTCCCGCTTGGGGCAACATAGCCAGACCTAGTTCCAAAAAAATAGCTGGGCGTGGTGGTGGGCCTGTAATCCCAGCTACCTGGGAATCTGAGGCTGGGGATTGCTTGAGTCCATGGTACCCCGGGCAACGTGAACCTGCAATTCCATGGGCAAAAATAGCGAGACCTAGTTTCAACAACAACAACAAAGAATTAAGAAAAGTTTATTGTTGCAAGATCCTGGGCAAGATTCACTAATCCCAGGATGGGGGGTTAGTGAAGTCATGTGCAAGTGGGGTTGGTTTTAATAGGGGCAGGGACATTGGGACAGGTTTTGCTGGTGTGGTGGGCAAGGTCGGCGAGCAAGTAAAGTCACTCCCTGCGTGAGATGGGTAAGGTTGAGTTTGCTGGGTGAGTGGGTGAGGTTGGCAGCAGTTTCAGTTGTAGCCAGAGGGTTGTTTTGGGTTGGGTGGTGTCCATAGAGAAGTTTTCTAGCATCCTTAATCCTCTCATGGGTGGAGGATCCCAGTGCCTTTAATCTGACCTTACATTCCAGTCTTTTTTGGTTATAGGAAAATGGGGCAAAGTTTGTTCTGGCTTCTTTCTGCTGATGTGGGGTTGGGGTGGCTGGAATGAAGGGAGAGCTGAGGTGGGAGCTGGATTGTCACTGGTCCTGACTAGGGACCTGAGTGTACTATTATAAATGCATTTGATTGAAGGAGATTTGGGCCATTTTTGAGCTTGGGAGCATAGAAAGTGTCTTCTGGAGCATGTTTGAACCATAATAGATGGTACCAGGAGAGGTCTCCCTGAGTGAGCTTGAGGGATTTTTAGATGAGCAGGGCTGTTACTCCTAGGATATAAAGGTAAGGCTGCTACCCAGGTTAGGATCTACCCAGGATGTTGACTGATATTGGATGCACAGAAGTCACTTTAATGGCTAGTTGAGGTCCCGCAGTGGAAGTGGTGGTTTGTTAAGGAAGCAGTCCAATCTGTGAGACCAGCTATTTGATCAGCAGTAAACCTTCCCGGATTTCAGCACCAATATGAAAGGACAGCAAGGAAGGAGGGAAACAGAAGCCAGGCCAATAGAATCAAGACAGTGGTGGAAGAGGAAAAATGAAGGGTCTTAACAATGCATATACAAATAAATCTGTATAAAAAATAATACAAAATAAAAAAATAATAAAAAAAGAAAGATAAGTGTAATTGCTGCAGGCTCCTGGGCAAGGTTCACTAACCCAGGGTGGGAGGTTCGTGAAGTCACTGGGTGTTATATTTCAGATGGGTTTTGTATTCATATCAAGAAATGTTTAGATCCCTATACTTCAAGGGAGTGTTGAAGTCATGAAGAATATCTCAGGTGGAGCATATGGACATAATTCTATACAGTTTGCTTTCTTCCATAGTAAAATGTGATGGACTTCTTTCCATGTCAATGCATCTAGAATAATTTTGCTGTTTATTAGATGAGTATTAGTGATTTTCATTACATACATAGCACACTGAGTGCTTCATTCAGGGCATTTGGATATTTTTAATGTTTGGCTAGTACAAATAATGTACTATACCAAACTGCTCAGTGAACTATTGTCTTTTTGATAACAGACTTTCAAATTTCCTGTATTTAAAATACTGAACAGCTTTCCTGATATCTTAGGAATGCCTGATTTAAATTTTTATTGAAAGTGTGGTTTCAGTAAAAATTTCTTCCCACTACAATTTCTTATTAATTCTTTTACTCAGTTTTTCCTATATTGAAGAATTAATTTTTGCTCTTATTCCCTGTCAGAGATTACATATACAGAACTTAGATTAGTTTTAAAGGAGAAGAGGTATATCTATGAAACATCATTAGCAAGAAAATAATATCTTGGGTAGATTAAATTGTTCTGGATACTGACAGTTATGAATAAAGTATTATTTTTTTTCACTACAACATTACAGTTTCAAAACTTGTAAGGAGTTTACTGTAGCTTTTAAGAAAAGAACAAGTCTCATAAGTGGTTATAAAAGAATACAGTTTCAGTCACTGGAAATTAGAAATCTATATAAGGAATGCATTTGACTTTGACTTCCCCTGTTATAATTTAATGATTGAGCTAAACATTAAATGGCTATACTAAGTCTAGAAATTTATTGGGAAAATTATAAAGGATTTTTGGTATAATAGACATTTTCTAAGTTTTTGTATGTAAAAGAACTTCAATAACTTGGAATTTCACAGGCTGCCCTCAGTTCCTGCACAGCATGGATGCTGAAGAAATCCCCAGTGATACATAATGGTGGCAGCAGAGGATGTGGAAACTGTCAGATCAATGGTCTGAATGGAAGGTGTTGGTCAATATGGAATGACTTCTTTCTAGGAGAAGCTTAGAATTGATTAGCCAGGGAACACTATCAGCTATGATCATGCCAAAATAGGATCATGCCTACCCACCTATTTAAATCAGTGTTGCTATGAAAACTGATCACTGTTGATCCAAGAGGATGCCAGACATTATGTGTCCATGCCTACTAAATAAAAGTATGAATATTCTCACCCCAAACTTCAGAAACTATTTTGGTCATTGACCACATACTTGCCTCCATGCCTGGACAGACTTTTACTCCTAAAAGTGAAAGGTGACTGAGAGACTGAGCATTTCATATAGGGATATTGTTTAAGTATGACTTGTTTTATATGGTATAACTAACAAAATAAAGAACATATAGTTTGTCTGCTCAACTGAACTGAAGTTGTGATGCTAATGTGCCTTTATTATAAAGCTCCAAATTGTTTAAGTTATTACCAATTGTTTTTGATTTCAATTCATCTGATTTCTCCTTTCAGCTCATTTCCCCTTCTCACCACTAATTTTGCTCTTCTCACTTCTTGAAGATTCTGAATTTTCATTTTGCCAACTCTGCTTGTCTATTGAAACACAAATTCCTAGATATCCTGTCCTGTTTTGTTTGACTGGGGAGAAGAAAGAAAGAGGACAGGATAACTTCATGGTCAAGACTCCTACATACCTTTAGAAAATATAACTCCCATCTTTCCAGAATTGAGACCATAATTTTCGAGAACTATAGCAAATTATGGTCAGTCAAATAATGATTTCCAAAGATGTTGATATCCTAATCACTGCAAGCAGTGGATATGTGATCTTTGGAATTATCTAAGTCTTGGAATGTTTTACCTATATTTTCCTCTATGCATTTTATAGTTTCAGTTCTTACAGCTAAGTCTTTAATTCATTTTGAGTTGGTTTTTGTACACATTGTGAGTAGTCTTGATTCATTTTTCTGCATATCATGGTCCAGTTTTCCTAGCACCATTTACTGAAGAGACTATCCTTGTTCCAATGTATATATTTTTTGCTCCTTTGCCAAAGATTAACCGCACATATACATGTGGTTTTATTTCTGAGCTTTTGATTTTGTTACATTCATCTGTGTGTTTGTATTTGTTCCAGTACCATGTCATTTAATTATTATGGCTTTGTAGTGCAATTTAAAGTCCAGGATAGTAAATACCTCTATTACAATCCCCTCTATTCTTAACCAGGAGAGCGTTGGCTATTCGGGATTTTTAATTGTTCCAAATGAATTTTAGTAACATTTTTTCAATTTATTTCAAGAGTGACATTGAAGTTTTTATTAGAATTGCATTGAACCTGTAGATTGCTTTTGGTAGAATGGCATTTTAACTACATTGGCTCTTTCAATCCATGAGCAGGGGGAAGTTTTTCTATTTCGTTGTATTCAATTTCTTTTAACAATGTTTTATAATTTTCTTTGTATAATTCTTTCACATCCTTTGTTAAATTTATTCCCAGGTACTTAATTTTCATCAGTACAATTGTAAATTGAGTTGTTTTATCTCTTCTTCAGATTTATTTTTTGCATGTAGGAAGACTACTGACTTTTGCGCATTGATTTTGATTTTGTAGCCTGATACCTTACTGAACTGGTTTGTTGTTTTCATTAGGTCTTCTGTTAAATTCTTAGGATTCTCTATATTATCATATCATCTGCAAACAGTGATAGCTGTACTTCTCTCCCTATTTGAATCCCTTGTATGTTCTTTTCTTGACTAATTGCTATAGCACTTCCAGCACTTCTAGGCAATTCTAGCACTTCTAGAATCATATTGAAAAGCAGTGGTGAGAGTGAAGAGGTTTTTCTTGTTTCCAATCTCAGTTTTCCTCTGTTTAGGATGATATTGATTGTGGGTTTGTCATATATAGTTTTCATTATGTTAATGTATGTTTTATTTCCAGAATTTCAAGGACCTTCATCATATATGGATGTTGCACGTTGTCAAGTGCTTTCTCAGCATCTATTGATATGATCATGTGGTTTTTATTTTTCTTTTTGTTGATGTGTTGGATTACATTAATTGATTTTCAGGAATTGAACCATTCTTGTTTCCTTGGAATAAATTCCACTTGGTCATGGTTTATTATCTTTCTGCTGCATTGTTGAATTCTCTTTGCTAGAATTTTGTTGAGGATTTTTGTATCTGTGTTCATTAGGGAGATTGGCCTATAGTTTTCTTTCTTTGTTATCTTTGTTTGGTTTTGTTATTAGTGTGATGTTGGCTTCAAAAAATGTATTTGATAATACTCCTTCTTTCTCTATTTTTTGAATTGTTTTTTTTGTAAGCTAGGTACCAGTTTATGTCTGGATGTCTGGTACACTCATTTGTGAATCTATATGGTCCAGGGTTTTTGTTTTTTGGGAAGAATTTTACTAAGATTTATGACATTGGTTTATTTGGGCTTTCTATGTTTTTTTTTTTTTTATCAAGTTTTGGAAGAATGTATGCTTCTCAATATTTGTCCATCTCATCGAGATTGTTGAACTTGCTTGCTTATAGATGTTCTTAGTAACCTCAATAACCCCCTGTATTTTTGCTTGGTCTGTGGTAATCTCTCATTTTTAATTATGATCCTGTTTATTTGCATTTTCTCCCTTCTTTTTTTTTTGTGAGCCTGGCTGTAGGTTTAGCTATTTTGTTTGTCTTTTAAAGAACCAGTCTTTTATTTTCTTTATCTTTTAGATTGTCCTTTTTGTTTTTCCTTGGGTTATTATTATTTACTTCCCTCTACAACTTGCTTTTGGATTTCTCTGTTGTTCTTTAGTTCTCTCATATGTAAGATTAGTTTTTTCTTTGGGTATTTTGCTGTTTCTTGATGGGGACCTGTATTGCTATAATTTCCCCTCTTATTACTGCTTTTGCAGCATCCCATATATTCTGGAAGGTTGTGTTCTCATTGTCATTCATTTTGAAATATTTATTTCTGCTTTGATTTTCTCATTAATCCACTCTTTTTCCAATAGTGATGCCTTCCATGTCTATGAAATGGGAGGTTTCCTTTCCTTCTTTTCATGATCGATTTCTAGTCTGATGCCTTCATGATCTGAGAAAATCACTGGTATGATTTCAATCCTTATGAATTTTTCTGTGCTGGCCCTGTGTCCCAGTACATGATTGATCTTGATCCATGTGCCCTTGAAAAGTATATGTGTTCTTTTCTTTCAGGGTGAGTATCCTGTAGATATCTATTAGGTTCATTTGATCTAGGCATTTGTTTAGGATTACTTTGTGTATTTTTTGTCTTGCTGATCTTCCCCTTTATGAGAGTGGGGTGTTGAAGTCTCCTACTATGTGTATGTTTTCTTTATGTCTTTTTTTCGGAGATACTAGTAATTGGTGTATTTTGATTCTCCTTCATTTGGTACATATATATTGGTAAGTGTTATGTCTTTTGGTGTATTGTCCCCTTGATCATTATATAGTGGCCATCTTTGTCTCTTATTAGCTTTTTTAGTCTTAAATCTACTTTATATGACATGAGCATGTCTGTATCTGCCTTCTTTTGAGGTCTGTTGACTTATAATACTGTTTTCCAGCCTTTTGCTTTCAATTTGTATTTTCTTTAGCAGTTAGTCTGTTTCCTGGGGACAGCATAAAGTTGGACTCTGTTTTTTGATCCATTTTTTGCTCTTCTACTTCTTTTTATTGGTGAGTTTAGTCCACTACCATTAGGGTGATTTTGATAAGTGCCACTATTCTTGTCAATGTATTCATCTCTTTTCTTTTTTTGTGTTTCCAGTTCATTTTCTTGTTTTAATCATCCTGTTCATTCCTCTGTTGATGTGTATTTTCAGACTTCTT